>JADRCD010208038.1:0-34630 GCA_019843815.1 Montemys delectorum | reverse complement strand
GGGGGGGGGGGGGGGTGAGCTGAGTATGGTGTCCACTCCTTGATCCCAGCACTTGAGAGGTAGAGACAGGCAGAGCTCTCTGAGTTTGAGGCCAGCTAGGGCTACATAGAGAGACCCTGTCTCCAAAAAAGCAGGGAGGGTCTGAAGCAAGGGATTATTTTCCTATCTGCCTTTTCATTTCTTCCTCAAGATTCTTCAGAAGAGACCCCTCCAGCCACTCAGAACTTTATCATTCCAAAAAAGGAGATCCACACAGTTCCAGATATGGGCAAATGGAAGCGCTCTCAGGTATGAGTGGTCCCTGCACCTGAAGGTTGGGACAGGGGTGAGAAGTTGAGGCTTTTCAGTCAGTGACTTTCCAGACAGGCCAGGCTTAGATAGCCCTGGCCTTTCCTGCTCTTGGCACCTGAACTGTCAGTCCTATGGGGTAGGGGTGGGGGTGGAGATGAGAGGGCAGCTGGCTGTCCCACTCTCTCCCTGGCACTGCACACAGTTACCATATCAGGAAGGTCTGACCAGAGCATCCCACTCTGCTAAAATCATTTATTGCTCCTTTGATGTTATACTGGCTACACATGAGTCTCCTACAGATTGGAAGAGCCTGCAACAGAGGGAGAAGAGGCTAGTTTGTGGATACCTCGGCCAGGAGCATGCCCACACTAATCATGGCCAGGAATTGAGATCCCGTGTCCGTGTCCTGGGAGCAGGCTGGGTTTGCCTGCTGCTCAGCCCAGATGGTAGGCAGAAGAAAACAGCTCAGGCTTACAGTCCAGAACTGAGGAAAAGAAAGACCACTTTGAGTTCTTAGGAAGGGACTTGAGCCCAGCTCTAGCCAGGCACTAATGCTAGGTCTGCAGCTCCACTGGGAATGTCATTTGGGCAAGCAGCAGGCACGTGGGCTTGTGTGACAGATTATCCACGCCACAGCCATATGAGTAGGAAGAGTCACAGGAGCCTGTCCCTCTGTCACAAGCCTGCCCTCTGACAGACATTTGTAGATGGCTGTCATGTCCTTCTCTGACTGGTCACCAGGTTAAGCACCTTAGTCTCTGGCTGCTCAAAGGCCTTACGGATAGAACTCTTTCGCCATCTCTGTTGCTCTGTCTCTGAGCTTCTCAGACTCAGCACTGTTGACATTTGGGGACAGTTGTGACTTACAGGGGGCAGTCCTTGAATGGTAAGCTCTCCCCACCAAATGTCACCAGACACTATACCTTCCTGCTGAGTGCTGTTCCTTGTCTGGGTACAGCTATTTTGTCTGTGACACACCTACTTTCCATGGCATACACTAGCTTTGCTCTGGACAATGGCCTGGGCCTGGCCTATGTGGGAAAATGTCTGTGCTTGATCCCCTTGGCATACTGGAGGCTGTCCCATAGGCTGATAAGAGGGCCAGGGTGTAACCCCCTCTAGATGTCTGTTTTCATGGTTCATTATGGGTGTTCCAGCACTCATAGACTGGGAGATGAGGAGAAAGAAAATGAGAGAGAAGAATTGAAGACACAAGATGGGATGGAGGCACTTGCTCTCAGAAACTGCTTCCCTGGGGGCCCACGTCCCTGTGGTTTTTCCTCCCTGTGCTAGGGTTACCTGCAACCCAACAGGAAGAAAGTACAGTTGGAAGTGGGGACTGGTGGGCCAGGAGATTTGTCCATAGGCAAGAAACAGCTCCTGCTGGAAGCAGAGATTCTGCGCTATAGCTACCCTCCTGACCTGGGACCTAGCTGGAAGATGATCTGGGGAAGGGAGTGTTAGGGGCGTTCCTTGAACTCCTGCTAGTGCTGTCTGGGTACTAGTCAGACATTTGGCTACTCAGCTGTAAAGGTAGGCTAGCATGGTCCTAGCTCCATGTCTCATGAAACCTGCTTGTGGAAAATGGTGGCTAGATTACCTCTTCCCTTGAAGTCCTAGTCTCTGTGTTAGTAAAATGGTGACAGTAGGGTCCCATGGGGCTTTCTTAAGAAACTGCCAGCAGAGCAGCCACTGTGAGCACCCAGAGCCTAGGCTGCAGGTTGGGGTGCTTGTAAGCACTGCATTGCTGGCTTTATTGATGGGGAAGGATGTGTGCATTTGGTACTCTCTGTCTCCTCCTTGTACTAGATTGGGAGTGGGAACTGGGGGAGCTTGGGTGGAGCTGGAGCAGAGGATATCTGACACCCTCTTTCTTCCTGTTCCCCCTGTCTGCTAGGCATATGCTGACTACATTGGCTTTATTCTTACCCTCAATGAAGGTGTGAAGGGGAAGAAGCTGACCTTCGACTACAAAGTCTCTGAGGTAGGCACAGCAGGGAGCCTGCTGCAGAGCCAAGCAGGCTGATCTCAGCACGCAGGTGCAGACGGTAGGTTGCCCCAGGACAGTGCAGTTAGTATTCGAGGCCCGTAGTCCTAGTGTTTTAAATCTATGAGTAAAATAATATTTATAACTGAAATCAAGGCAAATACGCAGTTTTATAATCTTTTGGGTTTTTTTTTTTTTTTTTTTTTTTTTTTTGGTTTTTCGAGACAGGGTTTCTCTGTGTAGCCCTGGTTGTCCTGGAACTCACTCTGTAGACCAGGCTGGCCTCGAACTCAGAAATCCACCTGCCTCTGCCTCCCAAGTGCTGGGATTAAAGGTGTGCGCCACCGCCGCCCGGCAATCTGTATTTTTTCTAATTGGTATTTTTATTAAATTTGAAATTAAAGATGACAAAAAGGGCTGGTGATGTGACTTAGTGGCCAGGCGATTGCTTAGCATATGCACAGCCCTGGGTTCCATGCCCAGTGCTGGAAAAAAAGCAAAGGAGATAGATTGAGTTTGTGGAGCGATCACTAGCAGAAGCGTGTATGGCATCGATGTGGTAGATCAGCACAGACTTGGCATGAGTTGGGCTCTGAGTTCAAACCCTAGTACTACAACTACCCAGAGCAACCCCAGTAACAGTGTGCATGTACACCGCCTGTCTGTTGGCATAATTGGCATACCCTATTGAGAGAGTTCCTCACTTGTTTAACAGTCCTGACTTCCAGCTGCGTCTGGGCATCCAACAATGAGCTCTGTAGACCCTTTTCCTCAAGCTTCACTCCTAGTAGAAACACTGAGCAGAGGACACAGCCCAGCTCTAGCTTTGGGTTCCTCCTGTGTAACAGGTGCTCTGGTTGTTTTAGAGACGACTTGATTATGCATGAGCTGGGGGACAGGGCTACCGCTGTCATAGGAAGGTATAGTCTTCCATTCTGCATGCTGTTCCAGTACCATCTCCCAGAACTAGGTCCCAGGCCTCCAGTGGCCTCTTGGGTTCATGTCCCAGTTGGCCCAGAGCCACCCTGAGCCTCTTATCTCTTGGCACTTTGGCTCTCTGCCCTCTGGGTGCAGCTGGGCTCTTGGGTAAGGCTCTGGCCTGGTTTCTTCATCCGTCCCAACCTGAGCGTGACCTTTTTACCCTCACACCAGGCCCCCAGGACAGTCACTTTTGGCCTGTCGGCTTCTGGGTAACACAGTCTGGTTCTTTATACAAGATGGGGTTAGGGCTGTACTTGAGAGCAAGCCCGCACAAGTGACTCCTGGGCTCGCTCTACTTGTCACCTTGGACACAGACTGGCTGGCTGAGCTCAGCAGTGCCCAGTGTGCTGGGGACATCAGCAGGGAGCTAATTAAGGAGCATGCAATAGGGGGCTGGAGAGATGGCTCAGCAGTTAAGAGCACTGAGTGTTCTTCCAGAGGTCCTGAGTTCAACTCCCAGCAACCACATGGTGGCTCACAACCATCTGAAATGGGATTCGATGCCCTCTTCTGGTGTGTCCTAAGACAGCTACAGTGTACTCATCATATATATAAAATAAATAAATAAAATCTTTAAAAGAGCCGGGCCGTGGTGGCACATGCCTTTGATCCCAGCACTTGGGAGGCAGAGGCAGGTGGATTTCTGAGTTCCAGGCCAGCCTGGTCTACAGAGTGAGTTCCAGGACAGCCAGGGCTACACAGAGAAACCCTGTCTCGAAAAACCAAAAACAAAAAAACAAAAAAAAACACTTTAAAAGAGAGAGAGGGAGGGGGAGAGGGAAAGAGAGGGAAGGAGGGAGGAAGGGAAGGAGGGAGGAAGGGAAGGAGGGAGGGGGAGAGAGAGAGAGAAAGAGAGAGAGAGGGAGCATGCCATAATTACCCCCAAGAACTGAGCTACAATCCCTTTGGGGCCTCAGTGCTCCTGGGGCTCCTCCCTGACCAGGGCTTGCTTTGGCTGCAGGACTGTTCTTTTGGCAGGGTCAGACCATGCTTTATGCTGAGAGGGTTTGCTAGCATGTCACCTCCCAGCTGAGTGGCTTTGGCCCCCTCCTTTTTTTTTTTTTTTCCTGCCTTTGCCTTCCAAGTACCAGGATTACAGCCTTTTATCGCCACACCCAGCTTTTTTTGTCCTTTCTGGCCATCTGTAGAGTGGCTGGTTCCTCAGGGTGCATGCTATGAGGTGGGGAGCTACTGGGATCCCAGATGCAGGCCTTTGACCCATGCTGAATGCCTCTGCTGTTGTTAGTGCTCTGTGTCAGGGGTTTACTCAGCTCTAACTTTCCATCAAATGTTGTTACTTTAGCTGGGCCCCTCCCGAGCTGGGTCCATCTCTATGCCCGCCTCACTGGGTGTACAGCCATAGCCAGTTTGGTCTCCAGAAGTCTCCTTTATTGGCTGGGGCAGCAGAAGGTAGCAGTCATAGCATTTGGCCATGGATGTATGGAGGGCTTTCTTTGTGCCATTTGGCATAGCTGACAGAGCTCCTGTGTTCTCTCAGTAAAGCACAGATTGCTCAAGAGAGAGTGGAGGGATCTAGACTAGTGACTTCCATGCAACTTGAAACAGGATGAACCATAGCCAGGTAAAGAGTTTGTCTAGACCCATGAAGACAAATTGTTCTTTAGATTGTATGCATGATAGTACTAAGGAGGTAATTTTTTATATATAAAAGAAAGAGTGATAGGGCTGGAGAGATGGCTCAGCAGTGAAAGGTCAGTTTCTGGAAACCACATGGGCTTACAATCATCTGTAATAGGATCTGATGCTCTTTTCTGATATGTCTGAAGACAGCTACAGTGTACTCTCATATATACAATAATAAATAAATCTTGAAAGGAAAAGAGAGAAAGAGAAAGAAACAGAGAAAGAGTGATAGAAAGGCGGGTGTTTTGTTTGTTTCTTTATTGAGACAGGATCTCTGTAGTCTTGCCTGGCCTGGACCAGGCTGGCCTTGAACTCACACAGGAAGCCTGCCTCCTGAGTGCTGGAATGAAAGGCATTTGTTACCACATTCTATTTCTTTTCCTCACATCTTTGTCTTTTAACACCCTGAGGGGCAGAATGGCAAGTCGGTGAGTGTAATTTTACAGAAGCTTTTAGTGCTCCGTGAAGTTGAAGGGCACCGCTATAGGGATGGGAGGGGCGCACGCGATTCTTCATGCCTTGGGGTGGACTAGGGTGGTTCCAGGTCCAGTGCCCTGAGTTCAAAAGTCCTACCAGAAGGAGGAGCTGTGAGTCTTAGTTACTCATTGGCCCAGCTCAGCCAGCTGCAGGGTCCAGGCTCTTACTGGCCTTAGGAGCAACGTTCTTTATCCCCTTTAGTGCCTTGTCTGGACCACAAGCAGAGATCTCCAGGGAGCCTGGTGCTTCCTGGGGCTAAAATGTCTCAACCTCCTGTAGCCAGAGTTGCTATGTACCTAGCAGCAGTTCCTAGTGACCTGATTCCTCACAAAGCCTGCTATGATAGCACTTGCTTTATGCCACACCAGCCACTGCCTCAGCTTGCAGGCTACTTGCTCCTTCTATGCTCCAAGCATAGGTGAAGGGGTGGAGGGCAGCACTCAGGGCCATTGTTAATGTGTTCAGCTGGGAGCAGGCTCTTCTGTGATTGTGGCTTCTGAGTCCCTGCAGCCTCAGACCTCTGCCAGCAGTTCACTGCAGATACAAAGAACTTAAGATTCCAAATATTGCAGGGCTTTCCGGGTCCCACTTGAGGTTTAATAATAAAGATGCTGGCTGAGACATCTATAATGTTTGCTGTGGCAGTCTCTCAGCTAGACTTTTTTTTTTTTAAAGATTTATTTATTATTACATGTAAGTACACTGTAGCTGTCTTCAGACACACCAGAAGAGGGCGTCAGATCTCATCATGGATGATTGTGAGCCACCATGTGGTTGCTGGGATTTGAACTCAGGACCTTCAGAAGAGCAGTCAGTGCTCTTACCGCTGAGCCATGTCTCCAGCCCTCAGCTGGATTGTAAATTAAGCCAGCCCCTCTGCCATTGCACCTCCCCATGTGGCACTCGCTGTCCCACCTCCCTGCCTTGTTCCTGTCTTCCTTTTGTCCTGCTGTCTGCCTGGGTTTTTCTGTCTGCCAGGTCTTGCTGCCCCAACCCCTGCCGTTAGCTCCTTATGCAAAAAGCCACACTCCCTACTCAAACAGTTGGCTTTATGGCTATGTGGCCTTCCTCAAGGCAGCCTGCCTTTCTTTTTTGGGCTGGTGAGGAAGCGACAAACATTTATATATCCTGTTAGCCTGGTATTGTTTCAGTTAATTGTGGAGAACAGAGGAACATACTTTTTTTATACAATATTTGTATATTGTATAAAAAATACAATACAATATTTGTGGGTCATCCCAACACCAAACATGAGGGAAAGGATCTATATATACCTCTTAAGATACAAGAGCCTTTCATAGGGCGATGGGACACACTTCTGTCTGCAGACCCTGAAACCATGGACAGCTGCCTTAGCCTGCTCCTTTCCCCTGAACCTCTTTCTGCACCAGTGTGGACACGAAATGTGAGCCCCTAATAGTCCTCCAGGCAGGGCCTCAGCACGCCTACCTAACCACAGCCTTTCCTGGCTTCACTCCTGCTTCTCACTCAGCTCTAGGATCTGCAGGAGATTTCTCATTGGCATGACAGGATCTGCTTCCTGGCAGGAATCCTTTTCCCAAAGCTTCCTGGCCTTGAGTTGCTCCCCCATCACATCATCTTCCAGCCCGTAAACCTGGCCTGTTTCTCTGAGCCCCACCTGCACTTGGAGGAGCACCCTAGATACCTCACTGGCTTGTGTCCCTGGATAGATCCCTGACCTGTAAATAAGAACGGAGGAGAGCTGATGCCTCCGACACCTGTGACCGGTTTTGCTTCCTGGTGCTATTTGTGGGGATGGCATGGAGAGATGGGATCTTAGGCTGCCAGCCCTCAAAGTTTAATACAGGTGACCCCAGATTTGCACCAAGATGTCGTTGCAGAATTGTGACCCAGTATTGTCTGCAGTGGTGAAATATGAAGATAGCCCAGACATTTATAGTGAGGCCTGTTAGTCCTCACTGGTGGAAAGAGGTTCAGGGGAAAGGAGCAGGCTAAGGCAGCTGTCCATGGTTTCAGGGTCTGCAGGCAGAAGTGTCCCATCGCCCTATGACAGGCTCCTGTGCCTTAGGAAGTATATATAGATCCTTGCCCTCACATTTGGGATGAAAAAACAGAATCCCAAATCTCCAAGCAGCTCAGTGCTGTCCTAATGGAGGATTGGAGCCAGGCCTATCTTCCTGTAGAATACTTCAATGTTAAGCAGTGGAGGACACTAGAGAAAACGAGCCAGGCTGCTAGGATGTAGGTGGTGGTTATTTTTAGAGGTCAGGATTACTGGCTGTATTGGGGACTTGGTTTGCTGCTGTGATCAGGACCTGACAGAAAGCAGCTTAATGGAGAGGTTTTGTTCTGGCAGTTCATCATGGCGGAGGAGGCATGACAAGCTGAAGGGTTGTGAGGCTCCATGGTCAGGAAGCAGAGAATGAAGGCTGGCACTTAGCTCGCTCTCTCCTTCGCACTCAGTGAAACCATCTCAAAATGTCCTCAGAGACATACACAGAGGGCATTTGTACAGTGTTTTAGCAGTCACGGTGACAGGGAAGGTTGTCTTACTCAGTGTTTGTATTGCTGTGATGAGGCCTCACCACCGAAGCAACTGTGGAGGAGAGGAGTTTATTTCAGCTTACGACCTTAGGCCACAGTTTATCACTGAAGGAGTCAGGACAGGAATTTAAGCAGAGGCCATGGAAAAGTGCTGCTCACTGGCTTGCACACCCTGTTTCTTGTAGAACCCAGAACCACCTGGTTCTTACTGTCCACGGTAAGTTGGGCCCTCCCATACCAATCATCAATTAAGAAAATGTACCGCAGGCTTGCCCATAGGCCAATCTACTGGGGTGTTTTCTCAATTAAGGTTCCTTCTTCTCACACGACTCTAGCTACATTAAGTTGACATATAAAACTAGCCAGCGCCAGGCAGTAGTGGTGCATGCCTTTAATCCCAGCACTTGGGAGGCAGAGGCAGGCCGATTTCTGAGTTTGAGGCCAGCCTGGTCTACAGAGTGAGTTCCAGGACAGCCAGGGCTACACAGAGAAACCCTGTCTTGAAAAATGTAACAACAACAAAAAACTAGCCAGCAAAGAGCTGAAGCACCACACTGCATTTTTACCTCTTGCGTTCATGTGTCAGTGTTGTTCAGGGAAGGTCTTCAATAGTACCTGCTCTAACAAAGATTGGGGCTGGTGTTTATGCCTATCTAGTAGACTGGCTGAAGAGTCGGTTGGAGCTACCCCTGACACTCTCCTGTTAGCCAAGTGTGATTTCTTCTCTGAAGGGAAGGTTGCTCCCAGACCCTCCTTCATATTCTGGACAGTTGGGAATGAGGGAGGACAGCTAGGAGAACTGCCAGCCTAGGGGACTTCCTTTTGTGGCTCCAGCAGGGCCACTAGTCATTGTGGTGTATGGTTCCTCTGTCGCACCTTCACAGGCCATCGAGAAGCTGGTGGCACTTCTTGATACGCTGGATAGGTGGATTGATGAAACCCCGCCAGTGGACCAGCCTTCCCGATTTGGGAACAAAGCCTACAGGACCTGGTATGCCAAACTTGATCAGGTGAGACTGAATGTCAGACCCCGGGCTGGGCTGCGCAGGGCCAGGCCAGTGGGAGGACTATTATGGTCCCAGATGGGGCAAGGTCTGTGTTCAGAGCAGGCATGCCTAGCTTCCAAGCAAGAAATTTGTCAGAATGGCAGTTTTATTTACCTGAGTTAGAAAGTTATCCTCTCCCAGCCAATCTTCTGGGAACGGCAGGTGTGGTTACTCCATGTCCTGTGTGAGGCTGCTTATTCAGTTCTTTTATAAGCAGCAGATTGGAAATGATGCAGGTCTCCATCATAAGAGGGCAAGTTAACTGTACTAGACCACCCATCTGGGAGCAATATGCAACTATGAAAAAGAATAAGGAAACCAGGTGGTAGTGGTGGTGATGGCGCATACCTTTAGTCCCAGCACAGGGGAAGCAGAGGCAGGAGATCCCTGTGAGTCTAAGGCAGTCTGGTCTACCATTGAGTTCTAGGATAGCCAAGGCTACACAGAGAAACTGTCTCACAGAAAACAAGCAAGCAAAAATGAAAAAGAAAAAGTGTGGGAGTGGTGACATACACTCTTTATTTTGTTTTGTTTTGTTTTTTTTCGAGTCAGGGTTTCTCTGTATAGCCCTGGCTGTCCTGGAACTCACTCTGTAGACCAGGCTGGCCTCGAACTCAGAAATCCACCTGCCTCTGCCTCCCAAGTGCTGGGATTAAAGGCCTGTGCCACCACCGCCCGGCAACATACACTCTTATTCTCAACATTTGGATGGCAGAAGCATGAGGATTCCTGTGAATCTGTGGCTAGTCTGATTTGTAACAAGTTCTATGTCCGCCAAGGCTATATATTAAGCCAAAGCAAACAACAGCAACAACAACAAAAAACCCAGCATAACTTGAGAAAGTCCCAGGTAACTCTAACACTTAAAAGGTCCCAGTTCTCCTTAAAATCTGAATCTTAGCTGGGCTCCTATAAAACAAGAAACAAGTTATATACTTTCTCATTTCAAAACCGGAGAGGTTCAAGGTAGAGTTATGATCAAATTAAAGCAGAGCCAAAATTCAACAGTGCAAAAACTTGGTTCGTAACATCTGGAGTTCACACATGACCTGTGCTCCAAAGGGCGTGTGCAGGCCTGCTTCTTGCCCTGCCATCTGCAGCACATATAGCACGTCGTGTAGGCTCCGGTTGGCCCTACACCACACCTTCTGCGGTCCTGTGGTTCCCACCACTACAGAGGCTGCCTCGTCACTGTAGCCCCCAGAGCCTGCCTTTTTCAGGACTGTGACCTTACCATTTGCTGTCCATCCTCAGCTTCTCTTCTCCGTGACGCCTTCATGCCTTACCGCTCGGAGACTCTTACACATTGCCAAGTTCAGCTCCAGCTTGAGACTCAAACTGAAGTCACTAGAAATTCTGTTTTACTCCCAGAGTCCATTCTTCGTTTTGGTTTTGTTTTTATTTTTTAAACTCAGGCTGGCTACTCAGATCAAAGTTTTTAAAATCAAATGTTCTCTGTGGCTGGAGAGATAGCTCAGCAGTAAAGAGCACATGCTACTATTTTTTGAGACAGTCTTTCTAGTTCATCCTGATCGTCTTGGAACTTGCTCTGTAGGTTGGCCTCAAACTAACAGAGATCTTCTTTTCTCTGTCTCCTGAGTATTGGAGTTAAAGGCCTGTGTCACCATGCCCAGCCATGCATGGGCTACCACCCTTAGAGCAAGCCTGACTTCAGTTCCCAGGACCCAGTGCTGAGTGCTAACAACTCCTTGTACCTGCAGCTCCAGTGGATCCAACACCCTCTTTTGGACTCCAAGGGAGTTTGCATGCATGTGATAACACATACATGATACAAAGCATACATGTCTATAAAATAAACCTTAAAAACAAGTCAAACATTTCAATACAATCTATAGAAACATTAACTTGGTTGATGACAGCAGGTACATTAGAAGTCCTTGTTTTCTGTAGTTAAGCCATTCTGTTTCTGTTAGAGAACGCCTTGTACAGAGAAAGCCCTGCAGTTCATAACTGACCAGAGTCCCAACATCTGAGTGTCTGTGCCAGTCAGGGTCCACTGGCATTGTGTAGCATAATAGCACACATGACAGCATGTGTTGCAGGCCGGCCAATCTGGGCCTCCCTCAACCCTCAGGAGAAACGGGGGGTCCTAGTCAGGTTGATGAGGCATAGGCGAGTGTGCGTGGCATTTCTCCCTTTTTTATTATTTTTTAAACGAAGTTCCAGAAGGTCCCTCCTCATCGTGGCTAGGGATCTGAAATGTCAATTAATAATAGCAAGCAAGATCATATACTGAACCCAGTCTAAGGGATTCATTGTGCTTAGATTATTTTTTAATTCCCTAGCCAATTCATCGATGTTCCAAGTATCCAAATGACTTTTGCTAATATCTGAAATTTGTGCCTTCAATTGTTCTATATCGTGGGAAATATCTGTATCCTTTCACACTCCCTTCAAATGGGCCTTAGTTTACTGAAATGATGCATGACACTTAGTAGCTAGCCTAACTTATAAACAACATAGCATAGGGATAAGAGACACAAGAAAAATTTATATTAGCAGCAATAAGTTCAAATAAATATGGCTGAATAGCAGCAGCGTTAGCGGTTGTTAGCGGTTCTGGTCATTGCAGTCTGTGGTTGATGTTTGCTTCTTCTCCCTCCTTTTCTCAGTGAGTCTTTGTGAGCAGGAGAAAGGCATGGCTGGTTGGACCAGTCTTTCTGGGATCTTGATTGAAGATTCTGCATTCTATGGAAAGAACATAAATACCCCTCTTCTCAAGGTCGTTAAAACCTCTGGGCCTTTTCTCGGCTCCAGTTAAAAGGTTATTCCACTTCACCTAGGCATAATTATGCCGGGTTGTAGGGTGCCATCCTTGGCATCCAAATTTAAATTTTTTTTAAAATAAAAGACATGATTTAAATGATGTGCACAGGGATATAACTCTCCCTTATCTGCTTTTAAACAGAGTGCAATGTGCATGTTTAACAATTACTTGTTTTTGAGAACATTAGGAAATCTCAATAATATGGGCAACATTAAATGGTTAATAAAACATCTCAAATGCTTGACTGTAATAGACAGTTTCATTATTTGTTCCAATCTATTTAGGAACACCAAGCATAAAATGCCTGACTGTAATAGCCAGTTCTATAATCTGTTCCAATCTATTTAGGAACACCCATCATATAAAATTAATGTAGGCAATGATTACATTTTTTGTTGTTTTTCCTGTTAAGGCAGTTGTAATTAGAAAGCTAGAAAAGGTATCAATAGTTACATGTGCATAATCAGAAATATTCTTTAGAAATACCAAATTATCATCACAAGCCATTATTATGATGATGATGCAGAGAATCAGATTATATGGCCAATTGTTTTTGTGTAAAGTCTATAATCTGCCTGGGATATAAATTTGCTGTAGCATTGCCTTAAGGGTCTTGTCCAGGCAGTTTAAGATATCTAAAGACAGTTTTCTAAAGGAACAGTACTTTCTCTTAACTTTAGTTGTATAAGCATGAACAATTGCAAAATTTGAGAATTAGTAATATTTAAAAAGGAACAACTCTACGCAATTGTAAACTCTGAGCTATATACATTGGCTATTAGTATATAAATTAAAAGTTTGATTTTAGCACTTTAAAAACAGTGACTATAGCACGTAGTTCAATTATTTGTGCCAAATATGTGATCTAATCACATATTTTTCTCCCATAGAAGGCCTGTAAATGTATCTTTATCATGGGATGTATACATAAATTTATAGGAAATATAAAAGGCATGCATACATGCAAATCTTAACAATCTGTCTATTGGACAATTATTAATTTTGTCTAAAAATCCATATTATGTAATAGGCCAAATATCAATTAATATTCTGTAATAACCAATTTAATTGCTCTTAGAAGAAATAGATGTCTCTTCAGGTTTTTAAGACATTTTTTTTTTAAAATACCTTCATGACTTTATCATATTTTTACTAATATTATAACAGCTTCGTAATAGGATGTTAAAACTTTACTTAGAATATGAGAAAGACTGAATTTATATATATTAATGCTCTCTTCTGCCAATGAGTTGCTGTGGGCAAATGTTAAACATTTGATTGTAATTGATCACAATTGACAAGTGATAGAAGCTTCTTCTAGTTTTTGCAAAAAGCTGTTTGTCTCACCAGTTAATTTCTATCAAAGGCTTAATTTAAGTCTGGTGGTGAGCTTAAGATAAGTCTAAAGTAACGTGAAATAAGCATCTCATCTTTTCTTTCTTGATACAATTCTCTTGATGTAGCTGAGAAATTTAAAGTTTTAGCTTCTTGTACTGAAGCAGAGTCAAATAAAACCTTTAAAACTACCAGGATGTAGAGGGAAAGACAACCTCCTAAATACACAATAACTCTACATGAAACAGGCAAGCCAGATTGTAATGCTTTTATAAGTTCTATGACCTCATTGACTCTACATAAAATCTCAAGTTTAAAATTACTTTGAACCACACCTGGATAGAACTGTAATAATGCTGGTTTTGTCTTAAAAAAAAAAAAAAAACAAAAAAAACCCTATTTTCCTGAGGTAAGGGAGAGACCAGGAAGACTTCCCTAGGCCTAGTTTGTAAAACAAAAGGAATGCCTCTCAGGCTTTGCTGAAGCATCTGTGTGCTTTTGCATTAACTCAAATGTGAGCTTCTCACTGAGCATACCCCATGAGTCACACCCACAGATCACACTGCCCGTAGTGACGTCAGGTTCCAAGGGCAGTTCTGCTGTTTTTTAAGCTTGTGATCAGATTGCAAATTGCAGCCAATGGAACACTGTCAATTTTAACCATACTTTCTTAATTTCTTATGTAATATTAAGCCATAATCATCACTTTTAGAAATTAAAACCCAATTTTAAACAATTTATACTCTTTTAAAATCAATGCTAAAAATAATACATTCACCTTACAAAGTTTTTAAAGTGTCTTCCTGCTTTTGGATTGTAGTTAGCTAGCCTGAGTCATTCTGAGATGGCTTCCCAGATCACGCCAGAACTCTGGAAAGTAAAATCATGGCGTTAACTGATAAACTATGTGGCACAGTGCCTTTACTGTTCTCTTTCTAAAGTACCAGGTGATATTATTTTTTGGTGGGATATTTAATAATCCATTAAATGATTTATAAGTACAGCTATTATATGATATTAAGCAGCTACTAAACTAAACTAAACAGCTGTCCTGAATTCTATCGCCTGGTAAATGACCTGCAACTTAAGTCACAGCCTTTAGATTATGCTAAGTGGCTCTAAAACTCTAGTTGGAGTTGTCTGTTAAGATTTCAGCCCTCTTGGCTGATTCACGCCACGTGCGTACCTTTAATGCCACGTGTTTCCTGAGTAACCAGCTTTAAACTAGCTTTCAATTATCAATGTTACAACGTTTTTATCATACCCAATAACTTATAAGCCAGTAACCCTGCAGAGCATATGTATACCTTTAAACCAGCTAGAAACCAAGTGAGACGGCTACACAAATAACTCAGAAATCTGCCTGTCTCTGCCTCCCAAGTGCTGGGATTAAAGGCGTGGTGCCAGGCCAGATTCCTTATCTATTTTCACCTGCTTCTTTAACCAGCAGAGTTCCATCTTTATGGAACTTTCATTTACATTCATTTTTCCTTTACCACAACCTGGGCAAGGACCTGGAGACGTGTTCTTATTTCCTGATTCCTGAGGGACTTTTACAGTCTTTCCTCAGATGTCCCGGCTCCCTGCAGCCGAAACATGTGCCTTCACTCCCCTGAAGGCTTTTTCCCTTTCCATGGGTACTTTTGACATATGCGCTGAATTTCTGTCCCTTTGCTACAGCGTGGCAATTCGCCACCATTGGTGAGGCTTCTAGGCACAACTCTGACTGCCCCATGAATATCAAGATTACTCGCCATAACTGGTGATCCTTTACCAGCGAGTCTGCAGAACTCTGCGAGATCCTAGCCTTGTCTGAGAAATAAGGAAAGAAAGAGGAAGGAAAGAAAGAAAGAAAAAGTTTTACCTGTTCCGGGCGCCACCTGCCGCAGGCTGGCCAATCTGGGCCTCCCTCAACCTGCGGGAGAAACGGGGGTCCTAGTCAGGTCGACAAGGCGTAGGCAAGTGTGCGTGGCAACCATGCATGGTACAGAGGTGCATGCAGTCTGCTCAGAACCAAGGCTGTACTGACACGCTGCAGCAGAGGAGGGCACTGTCAAAGACACTGGACTCACAAATGTGCTTGGTTTTAAATGGGTTTCTGATGAACGCCATGAAGTCTCTGTCCTGTGCTGCCCCCCAGCCCGTGCTTTCGAGGGCTGTGGAGAGTGGGTGCTGTGAGACTCCACCCCCAAGGTTTTAGTCTTGGGAAGAAGTAGCCTCTTCGGAGCACCAGGAAAATAGAACTTTGGGTCTCTGTGGAAAGTAGCAGTACTCACAGGCCAGGCAAGGCCTGCGGTGGCCATGCCTCCAGCCCCAGTCAGAGAGATGGTACTTTACTAATCTGTCACTCTGTGAGCACACCACTGTCTGGAAGGGAGCAGCCTCAAGGCATTGCTGCACTCTGAGAAGATAAACATGAAGTTAGAACTTGGAGGGAAGCTAGCAATAGCTAAGAGAGCTGCAGAGCTTGGGGAGCTGTCTGTAGTGCACCTCCCACCCGAGCAAGCTGCAGAGCAGCCCAGCTCTCGGGCAGGGCCCTTCAAACTTGGGAAAGCTCATCTCCCCAGGCTGTCTTGATTACTGTTCCATATGTTGATTTTATTTGTATGTTTTGATGTTCGTGTTTGGGTAGCCTCCTTTACTTGACCTTATATCGGTCAGGGTCATCACGATGTCACTAGGGACTTACCTTTTTCTTTGTTGTGTAGTATTCTGCTGCAGAACTCTGTGCATTGTATTCTGCTATTTTGGGACATTCTAGTTGAGGTTTTATGTTTCGGCTAGTATAAATAATGCTGTTTGGAACCTTGTGTATGTCCCGGCAGACTCTACCCTACACGCTTACTGCCCTGGGAGTGGATCCAGCAACTATGGGGATAATAGGCCAGATATCCCATAATCTCTGTAGACCTTTGGGAGAATTGATTTCTTATCTTGCTCCTAGAGTCACCCCAGGAGTTCCCTCCCCTTTTCTAGAACTGGCAAGCAGGCAAGTCTTGATGCCTGGACCCCAGGCAGCTGCTTCCCAGTGGGCGCCTGCTCACCCAGGTGCTGCCTAATCTGCTGCCACTACTATGTGTCTCTTATGTTATCAGGAAGCAGAAAACTTGGTGGCCACAGTGGTCCCCACCCACCTGGCTGCTGCTGTGCCTGAAGTGGCAGTTTACCTGAAGGAAGCTGTGGGGAACTCCACACGAATTGACTATGGCACAGGTATCTGCTGCTGAGGGCTCTGGGTGACTGGGGCCTTGCCGCTCTCTTCATGTTGCCTGAGCTGCTGCTTTCTCCACCCTCCACACAGTCTTGGGGGGTCTCTGAGAAAGCAACAGTTTGTCAGGCCCCTGGTGTGGGGTGTGTGTGTGTGTGTGTGTGTGTGTGTGTGTGTGTGTGTGTGTGAGAGAGAGAGAGAGAGAGAGAGAGAGAGAGAGAGAGAGAGAGAGAGAGAGAGAGAGTCAGGATGGGTGTGGGTATGGGTTTCAGCAGTGTTTTGGGAGGGAGAGTGACTGATGGTTCTATCTTATGCCACCAGGTGGCGCTACTGCCACAGGCATGGCGCCTGCTGAGAGTTGATTTCAGTTGCTGGTGAAGCTGGCTTCTACTTAGGTGCCTCATCACTCTAGAGGTAGTTTATTGAGCACCTACTTAGGGGCAGCTGCCAAGAGAAGAAAAACCTTTGATAGCCCACTCTCTCCCTCACGTCTCTTGTCTCTCAGCCCTTTTCTTTGTGCTGATGATCTTTGGCTCTGTCATCCATTTTGGCTAAGCTGTTGGCAGGGATTTTAAAGAGGAGTGCTCTCTAGGTTGGGATAGCCTCTCTAGCCCAGGAGACCCCTGCTGTGGTAAGGGCTTCCTTTTCTCTTTTCCCTAAAGTAGGCATTTGAGAGACATGCTGTCTCCCACTTGGTTGGGGAAGGAGAGTCAGAAGGAGCAAGAGTGTCAAGAGCAGGCCCTGGGGAAGGCTCCCCTAGAAGCAGGGCCTTGGAGAACTTTGTCCTCTGTTCCTCTTGCTGCTGGCAACAGTTCTGAGACCCTGGGATATGGGGGGCTTTGATTAAGACCAAACTAGGAAAAGATTTCTAGGGCATGGGGTAACTTGGCTGGCATTTGGAAACGTACAGGTGAACATAATTGAGCGTCTGTGCTTCCATATCTAGCACCTGTCTCTTCTGCAGAAGTAGCTTCAAACCCCCGGCTACACCTAGCTGTCTTACCACTTGAGGAGCAGGGTGCAGGGTCTGGCAGTGCTGTGTGCAGAGCTGACCGTGCTGGTGGAGGAGGTCCACCAGCTGACTAGGGGAGGAGGCCTCATGACTCACCTGGGCCTCTGTGTGCCGCTGCTTCTGGCTAACATGATTTCCTACTGTCCTTTTTGCTGGCCCTCTCCCACTCCTCTTTCATTTCAAACATTATTTTCTTAGGGGAAAACCTTGAACTCTGAAATTAGGGTTCCCCTAGGATGTGCTTCAGTTACCTGTCTCCCAAATAGCTAAACTTAAGTAGTAACTGTATATTTAATATTTAATGTCTTTGGTCTCTGACAAATCATGAGCTCTTTGAGTCAAGGGCTCATTTGTTACTGGCATCCAGCATGGACAGTGTCCGCTCACATAGTAGGTGCTCAATAAGCTGGGGTTTTTAATTCGTTGAACCTATGAAGTAAGGTGTAGGTGCCTGTGCAGGAAGTCGCCGTCAGGTCCTCAGGAAGAGTGCCAGTGCTTGTGGTTGTTGAAAGGCTCAGGGCTTCTAGCCTGGGGGAGGTCCCCACCTCAGTATGGCCCTTCCTGCTCAAAGGAGCTGGGTTCTGGGGGCTTCTAGAAGATGTCAGCTTGGGCCCTTTTCTTCCTCAGGGCATGAGGCTGCTTTTGCAGCTTTCCTCTGTTGTCTCTGCAAGATTGGTGTGCTCCGGGTAGATGACCAGGTGGCTATTGTCTTCAAGGTGTTTGACAGGTGAGTCACCTTGGAGGGCAGGAGAGGGCGTGTGGTTCCTGGGGTCCACCACAGAGAGGCGCTGTTCTGAGGTTAATTTTCACAACCTTGTGCAGTAGTAGCTGCCTGCCTCTTATAGAAGAGGCACAGACAGGTGTCTGCTGACATCACAGTCCACCAGACAGGAGGCAGGCACTCCTCTGGGGAGTGCAGGGACCTGCACTGAGCCACCCAGCCCCTGGGGCACATTGCTGTCCTGGGGGCGTTGGCACACCTCCAGCTCTGCCGGTGACCCATGTGCACAGCTTGTGATTTCTGACACCGGGGACCTCACCCACTTTCCAGTGGACTGAGATTAGCGAAAGGGACTCCCGCCCAGGGCATTACAAGTTGCCAGGCTTGATGATACTAAGCCTGGTTTCCAGGTGGTGTTTTGTCCCTCTCCCTGACCGAAGACATCTGAGGGGAAAGGAAAGCCCATTGGCTCTTTCAGATTCATTCCCCATACCCTTCATGTGCTGAAGAATGCCATTTCTCACCTTTGTCTCTCCTTTCTCCCCGCCCCTCCAACACAGGTATCTTGAGGTTATGCGGAAGTTGCAGAAGACATACAGGATGGAGCCTGCAGGCAGCCAGGGCGTATGGGGTCTGGATGACTTCCAGTTCCTGCCCTTCATCTGGGGCAGCTCACAGCTCATAGGTACTAGTGAGTGGTCACATCTCCACCTTGTACCACATGGGTGCAGTTGTGTCCCCCTCCTCCTGTCCGGGTCATACAATGACAGCATGTTAGCAGGACATTAGACCAGCTTAGACCAGCTAGTGATGGAAGTTGTGTGCTGTCGACCTAATGCTTTTAGCCAGTGTAGCCAGCTAGAGGAGATAATGGTGGGATGCTGCCAAGAAAATGGGAAGTGAGTGGATGGGAGCCAGAGCCACATGTACTTACTGCAGGATAGACCAGGTGAACGCATCCAGCTCCCGGTGGCAGCTGTGGGGTTTATGATGAAAATTAGAGGCTCTTTTGATTTGGTGATCATCAGTGTCATCCACAGTTACAATGGAACTCTGTGGTGGTGCAGGGGAGTTGCTGCCAAGTGCTGTTTCCTGTGTGCTTCCCAGGCATGGTCAGGTCAGCATCCTGGGATCTACCATTGGATGGGGTTGCTGATCACTTTAGTTCCATAGAGAATGAACTACTAAGTAGAACTCACAGATACCTAATGGCTAGAACTTGCCATCCTAGCCCCTTTCACCACAGTCTTCTCAGAGACTCCAGGAGGACACCATAGCACTGTGGCGTGTGGCATGTGGCATGTGCTTCCCACACCGTGACGCCTTTCTGACACAGTGAATGTCTAGTTAGTTAGCTCCACTGGGGTACTTTTTTTTTTTCCTGTCTTGCCTGGAACTTACCTATCTGTATGCTGGGAGTAAAGGTATATATCACCACACCCAGCTGAGGTAACTTTTAAGGTAGGTGTACACTCTCTAAAGGTGCTTAAACAGCAGGGGCTGGAGCCCTGACCAACCAGGAGCAGAATTGATGTCATGGTTGAGTGGCTGCTCAGGTGTATCTGTCATCTCTGCGGATTAGTTTTTTGTTTTTCTGGGTTTTTTGTTTGTTTTGTTTTGTTTTGTTTTGCTTTTGAGACAGGGTTTCTCTGTGCAGCCCTGGCTGTCCTGGAACTCACTCTGTAGTCCAGGCTGGCCTCGAACTCAGAAATCTGCCTGCCTCTGCCTCCTGAGTGCTGGGATTAAAGGCGTGCGCCACCGCCGCCCGGCATCTCTGCGGATTGGTAGCACATGGGGTTTGTGTGCACCAGTGTCACCATGGGTACATGCATGGTGGCTGACTGTACAGTGAGCACCTCGCTGGGTGACAAGGATTTCTCAGTCCCATTATGATCTTTGTGCACTAAACGGGGACTCTACCATAGCTCTATGCTAGCATGCCATCTCAGTGGTTATAAAATGTCCGAGGTGGGCACCTTGTGCTCATGCTGTGTCAGGGTTGTTGTGAAGCCCAGGCCTCTACTTTTCCCAGACCACCCCCACCTGGAGCCCAGACATTTCGTGGATGAGAAGGCAGTGAGCGAGAACCACAAGGACTACATGTTCCTGCAGTGCATCCTGTTCATCACTGAGGTGAGAAGCACGCCAGCCTTTGTCAGGCAGCCTTGGATGGATGCTGGGGCACTCTTGCCCAGACGCCAGCCTTCTTCCAGACACCAACCAGGAGGACTCTTTCACTGTTAGGTTTGAGTTGGATCTTCACCCAAACTGGCCTTAAAATCATGATAGTTTTCCTGCTTCAGCCTCCTGACGCTGGGATTAGAAAATAAGCCACCACACTCAGCTCCCAGGGGCTCTTGGGCTGATGGGTTAAATTGTAGTTGTTAGCTAGACTTGGTGACCCAGCAGCAGGCCTAAAGGGTACCATGCATTGTGTTAGGGGTGCAGTGAGGTTAGAGGTTATGGACTCAGGTTGAAATCCCTAGAGGAGCTGAAGTGCTGGGAGTAGTTCTGTCTCTCTGTACCTCAGCAGTGTTCGAGAGGTGAAAACAAGCAGCCTGTGGTGGCTAGTCACTGGGCCACACTACCCAGCACATTCCCCAACTGGAAGCTCTTGTCTCACTGTGGTAGGATTCCCTATAGTATGGTGCTAGAACATTCCCTAAAGTGGCCCAGGAACTCTGAAAACTCATTGCTTTGGGCCCATGTCAGCTTTCTCTCTCAGGATCTTGTAGACAAGAGCCAGGAGCTCATCAAGGAACCCACAGTCTCAGGGCCTTGCTTCTAGGAGGTGTTAGAACTTTTCATCCTCTCTACCTATGCCTATCAAGACTCACCCAACTTTACACAGTCCTGGCTTCTCTTTCCATGCCCCCTGCATGTTTGCCTTAGGGAATTACACATGCTCTCCCAGCCACGCGTGGATGCTGCTCTACTCTCTCGGCTCCCTGTTCTGAGCATCTAGCAGGGAACGCCTAGTTAGCAGCCTTGACTCTAGGTTCCTTCTGGTCAGCATTCGCCTCAGGGTTGTGCCAAGCTCCGGGGGCCAGAGGGGAATGACACATTTTTTTCAAGTCAGCAAATGGAGCCAGGACTGACGGCTGGGCGGCCACTACTTGGTTCCTGGAGATATGCTGCCTTCAGCAGTGTGGCAAGCTCAAGGTCAGAAGAACCGGGGGCAGCCTGGCTCACTGCCTTCAAAGACAGCTTTGCAGGACTTGAGTGTGCAGTGAGGGCCTGGGGAGGATGCAGAGTGCAAGGGAAGGGCTGGGTGGGAAGGAGCCACAGATTGTGCAGAGCTACTGCTGGAGGCCAAAGCGTGAGCTGTTAGTGCTTCCTCCGGCCACTGGCCAAGCCCCTTACATCCCTGTCAGTAATTCTAACAAGGAGGCTAGCCAGGCTAGGCTTCGGGGACTAGGGATCGATCCCATGCTAAGTGTGTGTGTGTTTGTTTCGGCTGGTATAAAAACCCAAAACCTTTCCCAAAGTTTGGAATAGAGGACCCCATAGAAGGTAGTCCAAATAACCACAAGGAGGCGCTAAAGTGCGCTGAACTCAGGTGGCTTCCGTTACAGAGGTAGGAAGTGGGAGGGGTAGCTTTTTGGTGGTTGTACACCTTCTCTGCAAGGCTTGGTTTTCTCTTGGTTCCAGGCTTTTGGGTCAGTCAAGCTCTGGTTGATTGCTAGGCACTGTGGTCACAGTAGCAAGGGCGTGCTGCCTGCCTGGGTTGGACAGCTCTAGCACTCTGCTGCTGCTGTTCACAGACGGCTAGACAGACAGACAGATGGATACAGATACATAGATATTCCCCACCCTTGCATTTCATGAAGTTGGCAGTTTTTACTTATAACCCCATCAGTAAGTGAGCAGTCTCATCCAGAGGGTACAGAAGCCTACAGGGTGTTCAGGGCTTTTGGTCAGGGAAACCTGCAGTCTTTACTGGTCAAACAAAACCCAAGGAAGTTGAGAAGGAAACCACTTCTCTTTGCTGGGCCTTGTGTCAGAACTGCTCTGATAGTCCTGGCCATGACACCGGAGGAAGCCCACCTTGCCGGGCTCCTACTGCTTCAGGAAATGTAGCCCTGGCGCCTTTAAGAGCCCAGGGCAGGCAGGAAAAGAATTTCAGTTTCAATCTGGCTTCTAAATTTGGAGTTTTGGGAAGGGAGGGATCAGATTTCAGCTGGAAGGAAAGGAGCTGACAGGAAGGCGCTGTGCTGAGCCTCCCCCACCCCGCCCATCCCCCTCAGTTACTGACAGAGGAACCATTTACAAAAGGCCGATTCTCTGGGGAGTGGAGAGGCAGGAACGCAGCGTCTGTGAGTAATTTCCTGCTCAATATGGCTGCTCTGACTCACACGATTCCCCTGGGGTCACTGCGGGACTGCAGTTGCTTGCTTGTTCTCGCTCTTTCTCTTCTCCCTTTGTGGCTAGAATGAGCTGATTTCTGTTTTTTCTTTTTTTTTTGTCTTCTCACCACCAATTTCTTTTTCTCATTTGTTTTGTTTTGTTTTGTTTTTTCCTTTCTCTTGAGTTGCAGAGCCTCCTTTGAAGGCCTTGAGGGTGCGGTGGCCTCTCTAGGGACATAACTGGGCTACACAACTTGGGCCTGCAGCCGGCCACACACCCCTTTTTGAATATCCCTTGCCAGTGAGCGAGGCTGGTCCCCCAGGCAGGGTCTTAGCATCCCCTTATCTGTCCCAGGGTCTTTGCTGAGCAGGCCCTGAAGCACCTGCTGTGAGACAAAGCAGCTGGTAATTGGCTCGGGGGGTCTGTAGGGGACCCTGTTTCTTAGCTCCAGCCTGCACATGTGCAGAATTGGGGTGGGGACTTGGAGAGATTGAGGGTGGAGCCCTTGCAGGAGTGTTGGGATACATCTCGGGAAGCTGAGGGCACTTTGGTGCCCGTGATCCATGTAAGACTCCAAATGCCTGGTAGGGAGCAGGCAGGCTTTGGAAACCTCCTGTCCTCAACACTGGGGCGGAGCCACTGATACAGGCTCTCATTGGTCATTTTTGCGGGAGGTGGGGGTGACATGGAAAAATGGTAGCATTTCTAATCTAAATCTAGACATTTCCCTTACTGAACTAGAGGCCTGAGGGAGTGTGGGCTGCCAGGTGAAGCCACACAGAAAAGTGGTCTGCGATGTCCTTCTGTGAAGACTCTGGGCTTAACCTTTCTCCTGGAACTAGCTCTTACCGCACTGCCACTTTCACACATGGCTTCTTCTGGAACCTTACATTCACTAAGGTCCAAGTCTGCTTCCTTGCCAGACTCAGTGAGCTTTTCAGAGTCTTTCTCTGTAGTGTGGGGCTGGACACTGAGCCCTGTTCCCCCACATAAGTGCTGCCTATAACCTGGGAAGGGAGTGAGGAAGGCGTGCTGAGCTACATGGCTAATAAATACAAATGTGCCAGCCTTGCGCTCTCCCTGGCAGGATGCACTCAGGACACAGGCTTCCCTTTCGCTGTCCCCGTGCTGAGGCTCTGATGCCCCGGGACCGCACTGGACTGCAGTAGTGCTTCCCCGCTTCCCTGCAGTCAGAGTTTGAGCAAGAACCGCACTGATGGACTATCGTGTGCCTGCTGTCTTGTTGCTGTGGCTTTTTCTGCCCTACTCTTGACCCTGTTAAACAAACTTTCCTCCTGTACTGATCTGGGGCCTCCCTCTGTCTACTGAGCAGAGGACCAGATCCATCAGGGCCCCCCCCACAGCCCCTTTCCTGTCCTCCTGGCAGGTACAGGCCAAGCACCCTGCAGAGTGGGGAAGGAAGCCTGGCTGCTGTCTGGATGGGAACACGTTCTACTCTCTCAGGGTGGAGATTGTCTCTTCCTAGGGTTGCTAAATTATTGGGAAGGGAGACTCTGTTTTGTCTGTGTGAAAGAGGTAAGCGGAGGCTGTGGGTGAGAGGAGTTCTGCTTTTTCAACAGGCCTTGTAGGCCAAGCCCGTGTGTGTGTGTGTGTGTGTGTGTGTGTGTGTGTGTGTCCGTGTCCTTGTCCTCTGCCTCTCTAGTTCCTGGACTTCTTTTCCAGATGAAGACCGGCCCCTTTGCAGAGCACTCCAACCAGCTGTGGAACATCAGTGCTGTCCCCTCCTGGTCTAAAGTGAACCAGGGCCTCATTCGCATGTATAAAGCAGAGGTGAGTGGGGTCTGGCCAGCCTGCCTGCCCCTGATGTCACTTGGTCCTGGGGGTGAGCTCAGGACTTCTGATTCTTCATCTTCTGATTCTCAGAACTTGATGGATGGCAGAGCCCAGCTCATTTCTTCATAGCTTAGGGATTGAAACAGCCTATGTTGCTAGAGAAGTTAGAGGCTCTCTATGTACCCGTCAAATGGCCTGAGGCTTCTCAATAGCCTTCGTGTCTCCCAAAGTGACTAGAACATTAAACATGGTGGTCTTTTCTGCTTCCAGCTCACAACTCTGCTACTGGGGAGGCCCTGGGGCTGGGGTCCTCCTGCTGAAAGGCACCTGCCTTCCTAGGGCCTCGCATACTCTCCACAGAAAGCTAGACAACACCTTCCTACCTTTCTGTCTGGCCCCTCCAGTATCTGGAGCTACTTGACTGGCTTTTTTGTGCAGTTCCTCTTGGGCCGTGAGATCCAAATGTGTTTCCTCCCACCCCCACCCCAGCACTGGTGCTAATGGCCTCAGTGTTGTCCTGGGGCAGCCCTTCTCTGACTCTTGACTGTCATCCCATCTCTTATGAGAGGAGTCTCCTTCACAGAGCCTAAGCTCACCCCATCCATTATCAGAGGAGGTCAGGGAGGAAGGCTGCGCTAGCTTTGGTAGTACAAATGCTTCCTACTGGCCTGGCACTCTTGGATTTGGCCTTGAAGGAGTTAATAGACCATGATCTGTCAGGTTTTGGCTTGGGCCTGGCCACCTTTTTCTGTTCTCTCCTGGATCCTCTCCCTTTAGATTTCACATCCTGTGTTTAGGCTTCAGCCCACATCCCTCTCTCATCTGGGAGGCCATTCCTGGAGCCGCCCAGACCTCTTCCTGCTCTGCAGGCCAGCTCCAGCACCCGGCACTGCCCTTGGTCCTGTCTCCACAGCCTTACTTCTGATTGCTAGCGGGAAATACAGGAAAGACTGCCCTGTTGCTGGAGTGTCAGCGTGGAAGGTGTACAGTACCCCACATCAAAGACAGGGCTCCAGCTGCCTCCTTGCTTAGGATCCTAAATGCTGGCCTGTGTGTTTCCAAACCTGTATTGATTCAGCCTCCTAAGAGGAAGGCTGGCAACTCTGTCCCTCCACCCTGTCCCCCTTTCAGAAGCAGAAGATCTGCAGGCTGAGGGAGGGCGGAGCATATAAGGTACAAGATGGTGATACAACACACAGGCCTTGGAAGCCACAACCTTAAGTCCTAAACGCATTGCTAGGTATCCCTGCAGTTATTGACTGAAAGGATGTGTGAGTGATTAAAGACTGGACATTTCACCTGGTGTATGCCATAAGTGGGAGCTGACCCTTGCCCTAGTTCAGATCCTCCTCTGTGCCAGGATGGATTTGTAGGGTAATTCTGCAACTTGCTGACAGGCATGGGTATGAGGCTTGGTTGTACCCAGTTCTTTTTTTGTGTTTTGTTTTTGGAGACAGGGTTTCTCTGTGTAGCCCTGGCTGTCCTAGAACTCAACTCTATAGAGCAGGCTGGCCTTGAACTCAGAGATCTGCCTGCGTCTGCCTGCCGAGTGCTGGGATTAAAGGCGTGCACCACCACCTCCAGGCAATGTACCCAGTTCTTACTGGTGCTCTTAAACTCTAGTCCCTGGGTATAGGGCGCTATAAACCCTGTTCAGAGTGTCCAGGGAAGGATCTACTTTTTCAGCCCAGTTGTCCATCCACTGGGAAGACCCCTGAGCTGCCAGCAGGGGTCTGATCAGGCCTGGTATTAGGCAGCCTCAGGGTATGCAATTAGCTGTCAAGTTCCCTGACCTGGTTTTTTGAAGAGAAATATCAGGGGCTTTCTGGGCCTTGTGTAATGGCCTCTTTCTATAAAGAAGGCTGTCACCATACCCGGACTTCTTGCCTCGAACTACCCAGCCTGGACTCCAGGCTGGGTCAGGAGGTGTGCCAGGTTTCTAAAGCCCAGGGCCAGTTGCTGGGCAGAATTGCTGGGAGAAAAACCCCCTTAGATGCTTCTGGTGCCCTGGGGCCTTGCACTTTCTCCACCCAAGTAGCCTCTTACCAACTTAGCTCCTTCTCGTCCCTTGGGCCCTTCCCCCACTTGCCTTTCTGGCTTTTCTTTTGTGAAAGCCTGAAGCAGGTTGACCTTTGACCCTTTCTGGAATTCCAGGCCCTGGAGGGGGGGGGGGGGGGGGGGGGGCGGTGCCTTCCAAACTCCCACCACTTCCTGATGACATAAGCACCATGGCAGCTGCCTTGCCTCAGGCCTGGACACACTGCTCCTCCCCCAGGACAGACTGCACCTACTTCTCCACACTTTTCTTTACTCAGACCTGGCTCAACACTAGAGTTCAGTCTCTGTTCTACTTGCTCCTGTATGTGTCCCTCCCAGTTCTGAAACTGCTTTCTGGGGTGAGGAAAGGCAAGCCCATCAGGTTAGTCCTTTGACACAGCTAGAGCTAGGCCCTCACCTCTGAGGCTGTAAGTCTTGTTCCCCAACAGCCCACAGGCCCCACCCACACCGAGGAGTTTAGGAGGAAGCCAGGCCAGCCTGGCAGATTCCCATCCTCACATCCTGGCTGGAGCTACTGCCTGGGAGACAGAGCAAGCCAGTAACAGACAAAGATATAGTCTGTGGGCCTGGGCTCAGGCTGCCAGGGGTCTGAGCTGGGCTCAGGGAGTCCCCGTTCCTTTGCCTGCCATCAGAGCTCCACAGAAGCTGCTGCAAAGGTAGGGCAGCAGGGTCAGCCCACTCCTGTTGTCTCACTCTGAAGAGTCAGGATGTCCTTTGAGGCCAAAGACTACAGAAAGTAGGCCCTGGCCTCTCCTCAGTTGTGTTCAGATGTCCCTACACTGCTAGGGTCAGGGTTCTGGTGGGGGTTGTGGGTGGGATCTTTGCCATTTCTTATGGCTCACTTCCTTTCTGGGTCAAGTGATGTCTCTTAGCTGCCTGTCTTGGCTTCTACTGTGTATGGGTGCCTTTGAATGGGAGGTGGGCACAAGGTGAACAAGATTACATTCCTCATAGGCCAGGGGCTGCCCTTGAGTGCTGGTGGATTCCCATAGAGGTGGCTGCAGTTGGAAACTTCATATTTGTCTGTGTCCCTGGGGATGCAGGAGGCAAGACAGGCCTCACCTCCATGGTTTTCTCCTCCTTTCTTAGTGCCTGGAGAAGTTCCCTGTGATCCAGCACTTCAAGTTCGGGAGCCTGTTGCCCATCCATCCAGTCACATCAGGCTAGGAGAGGCTGAACTACCAGAGCCACCCTGGCCAGGTTCCTGTGCCCTCTCTGATCCAGCACCCCTCCCGCCCACCTTCTGTTCTTTCTGTTTGATGAGAGGCTATTTACTGAGATGGGTGCTAAGCAGGGCCTGAGTTGGGGGAATTGACCAAAGTGTGGCCAGTTTTTGACTGTCCGTCTGGTGGACAAGTGAGAAGAGAGGGACTTGGACATGGTCCCAGGCCCTGCCCATCCCTGTGCTCCTGCTTCCTTTCCCTCCTGCCCAGGCCTATGTGGAGGAAACAAGGACATCCTACTCTTCCCATTGCTTTACCTTTCCTTCCCATGATGTGATGTCCCCCTCATTAAGAGCAGGAGTTCTGCACCTCCAGGGGTGGGCTGGTCGGTTTCCTGCTAGCCGTGTTCCACTAGGTATCTGCTATGGGGCTGAGGGTGAGGTTGTCATCAGCTGTGGGGAGATGGTTTTGTAGGGGCCATGGATGATGAGGCTGGTCTTCTCAAGGTATCATCCTAGGCCCTGTGGGAACCGTGTCCATCCTCATGCTGGCTTTTGTTCCCTGGCCTTTGGCCTTGCTAGGTTTCTTGACTGTTAACATGACTCCCCTTCCTGGGAATAGCCTAGCTATGGAAGCTGCCCTGGGCTCCTGGAAAGCCCATTGCTTAGGTGAGATCTGACTTTCCAGACCTGTCAAGCAGGGAGAGGGAGAGACTCAGGGAGGCAGGAGGACTGTTGTGTCTGTGGAGAACCTAGTTTCCTCAGTCAGTCTCAGGCCTGCTGACTCTGCTGCCCTACCTGCCTTGAGTGGTCTGAAGCTTTACCTGAGGCCTTTGACTTGCTGCTCTGCTCCCTTGGGTCGGTGTGTGGCTTGTGTGGGAGGGCAAAGGAGGCAGCAGCCCTCTCCTCCCTTCCCTCTGTGAGATGAGGTAAGTGCTGGCCTGGGCCTGGGCATACACTCAGAATGGGTAGGGCTGCTAAGGGGACCTAGCCACAGTCACCAGTTTTCTCCCAGCATACAGCTGAACTGGTACCTGCAGGCTTCCCTGTCCCATATGGGCCTGCCCTCTGCACTGCCCATCCTGTGTCTGTGCCCACTTAGCTTTTGTGGAGTGGACACTGAGAAGCACAACCCAGGGATTAACTATGGTCTGGGCCAAGCTGGGATTGAAGTCATCAGAGTCATGGGCAGTTTCCCAGGAAAGGCCCAGTGCCAGCAGCCTTCCTTCTAGGGCCAGGCCACTGCCTTCCTGGCTCCCTTCCCTGTCCCTGGGTCCCCAGCCCTGCGCCTTCCTTGCTGTTTGGATTAAAGCCTCTGTTTTACACCTGTCCCCTGTGTGAGACATCTTTTCCTGACACGTCTGAATGACTGTTCCCCAGCAGGTCTCCTCCTTACCAGTTGACTTTCTGGGGATGGGATATGTGACAATGATTAAAGCAGGCAAGAGGTTCAAATCCCAGCCCATCCCCCTGCTCACTCCTAATGACAAGTTTGTGGGTAGGTTTCTGAGCCCCAACATCCTCTGGACCCCAACATCCTCATCTAGAAAATGGGTACAATCACAAGTGGCACTGGTGACCTTGAGTCTAGACCTGGTTCAGAACACATGCTGTGTTGTCACTATGATGTGTTTGTGTACCTTCTGAGCCTGCTGGGCACAGGTCCTAGGACCTGGCACATGCTAACCAGGAACCAAATGCCAGTCTTCTACAGCTGCTCTGGACTCCTGCTGGCCCAAAGATGAGGCTGACATTGAAACTCACATCTGCAGTTGTTAGAAGTAGCCCTCTTGGTCCTTAACCCACCTTCTGGTCTGTTATGCTAGGGCTAAGTCCAGCTCTTCAGTGGGACTCCCAGCCGCCAGGCAAGCCTGAGAGTAGGAGCCTTTCTGCTGTCCTGGAGGCTTGCACAAAGGCAGGAAGAAGAACCACAGCTCGCTCGGTCACTTTGCTCTTCCTCTGAACATCCTTGGTTGCCCAAAGCCATGTCTCCAGTGTCCACTACACTTGAATTCAAACCAAGGCCAGCTGCTTACACTGGAGGAAATCCATGATGGCTGACTTTACCTCTCTGAGCTCCAGTTTCTTGATCTAAAAAACAGGCATAATAATACACCGTGGTCTAGCATAGTGAATCTCAACCTTTCAAATGCTGTGATCTTTTCCAATCATAAAGTTATTTTTGTTGCTACTTCATAACTATAATTTTGCTGTTATGATTTGTAATATCTGTGTTTTCCTGTGGTCGTAGGTGACCCCATGAAAGTGTTCCTTAGCCCCCAAAGAGTTGTGACCCCCAGATTGAGAACCACTGGTCTAGAGGCTTTGTCATTTCACAGGCAGAAGCTGTGTATTTGTGACCACAGCATACCAGAAAAGAACAGTATCTAATTAATTGTAATTAAGAAATTAATGGAGGAGGGCTGTTTTTTGAGTTATACATAGGCATGTCCAAAGTTTTTTTTTTTTTTTAAAGGTTTACTTATTATTATATCTAATTACACTGTAGCTGTCTTCAGACACACCAGAAGAGGGCATCAGATCTCATTACAGATGGCTGTGAGCCACCAGGTGGTTGCTGGGAATTGAACTCAGGTCCTTTGGAAGAGCAGTCAGTGCTCTTAACCACTGAGCCACCTCTCCAGCCCATGTCCAAAGTTTTGATACTATGTTTTAGTTGGGGTTTCACACTGTGAAGAGACACCATGACCATAGCAACTCTTATAAAGGAAACATTTAATTGGTGCTGGCTTCCAGGTTTAGAGGTTTCATGCTTTCTCTTCATGGCAGGAAGCATAGCAGCGTGCAGGCAGACATGGTACTGGAAGAGGGGCTGAGAGTTCTGTATCTGCATCAGCAGGCAGCAGGAGAGAGGCACTGGGCCTGGCTCGAGCTCTCCTAGCACTGCTGCTCCCTCCGAGCCAGTGGGGCCATTTTCCTCCAGATCACCACACTATGACCCCTGAACGATAGCTCGATCATGATAGCTCCTACAAAGCCAATGCCCGAGAGCTGTGCACTCAGGGTTTAAAAGTGTCTTGGTCTGGAGCAATCTTCTAGTGCTGTCCATGGGCACCTGCACTTACGCGCACACACTCACACACAGATGCATACGTATACGTATGATTAAAAATAAGGACTGGGGGTGCTGAAGAGGTGGATCAGCGGTGGAGAGCACTGGCTGCTCTTCCAGAGGACCGGGGTTCAATGTCCAGTTCACACATAGCAGCTCACAGCCGTCTGTGACTCCAGTTCCAGAGAACTCAACACCATCATACTGACATGCATGCAGGCAATACATAAACATGTAAATAACTGAATGCACAAGGCCAGGCCTGGAGAGGGCTCAGCCTAAGGTCCAGAAGCTTCAGCATCAGGCTTGGCACCTACCATTTGGAACTCCAGTTCCAGGGCATCTGATACCCTCTTGGCTTCCATGTGCAGTGCATGCATGTAACACAAACATACATGCACACGAAGCACTCATGCACATAATAACTTTTCAAATAAGAATAAGGGGCCAGAGAGATGGGTCAGTGTTTAAAGTCATTTGCTAATCTCACAGAGGACCTGTGTTCAGTTCCTAGCATCTACATGGTGGCTCACAAATTTCTTGAGTTTCAGGGGGAATCCAGTGCCCTCTTCTGGCCTCCCAAGGTACTGCACATGTGTGCTTACATGCAGACAAAGCACAAACTTGGTATTTGAGACAGGGTCTTTACCTATGTAAACCACTGGCTGGCCCAAAATTCACAGAGACTTGCTTGCCTCTATCTGCTGAGTGCTGAGATTAAAGTAAACCGTCATGCCCAGCTAATAAAAACAGACCTTAAAAATAAAATCTTTTGTGTATGTGTGTGGGGTAGTTCTAGTCAAGGTTTCTCTGTGCAGCCTTGGCTGTCCTGGAGCTCACTCTGTAGACCAGGTTGACCTCAAACTTAGAAATCCGCCTGTCTCTGCCACCTGAGTGCTGGGATTAAAGGCGCTGGATGGCAGAGAGATGGAGTCAACCTTTGAAGCCATGGCAGCCTTCCTCAGGTAGCTGGAGGGGCCTTGTCCTGTCCTACAAGAGGATGCTGTCTGCTGGATTGTACCAGGCTTACCTGAGCAAGGAATGTGAGGCGGGGTCATCGGCTGCCTCAGGGCACAAGGGTATTAGAGGGTCTGTGAGGCAGTGGGGGCCCTGCGGGCATGAGTGAGTGGGAGGTACAGCCATACCTTGGAGATGGATGAGAGGGTTCATGGTGGACCTGTGAAGGACGCTGCTATGCGGACATGTGGGTGGGCATGTCTCTGCCCACCATCCTGAGACAAGCAGGCCTTGAGAACAAGCTGGACTAGGCAGCTTGCATTTGAGAGTCTGTATGTGTCAGCCTGGTTGCTCCAGGGAGGTAAGGGGGAAAGCCTGTTCTTAGGAGAAGGCCCTGTACAAAAAACAAGCCTGGGGGCTTGGTTGCTTGAATGGAAGGCTGCCCATGGCCTCAAGGGTTGACTCCATCTCTCTGCCATCCAGTGTCACCTAGAGTCGCATGGCCTCCAGTCTCACCCACCCAAAGGTTCTCCTGTCCTGGGGGCTTGGTTGCTGTTGTTTTGCTTCAGTTTTATGTGACAGACAAGGAGGGTTTCTCTGTGTAGCCCTGCCTGTCCTCACTCTAAACCAGGCTGGCCTCAAACTCACAGAGATCCTCCTGCTTCTGTGTCTCCCTCTGCCTCTGGAATGCTGGGATTAAAGGTGTGTGTCACCACAGTTCCTTCGTGTTTTTCATGAATTTGCCCAATAGCAAACACTTCATAAGATGAGAGTGCTTCCTGCTTCAGGAAGCTGACCCGTGGTGAACAAGATGGAGCAGATGCGGAAGGAGGTGCCAAGGCTCCCTCAGAAGGCTGAGTCCTGACAAGGATCACAGACCATGGGCATCATTGCAGCCCGTGAGAGCAAAGCATGGAGCTTAGAGAGCTGTGAAGGCTCTCCTGTGAAGTGGGAGTGCTGGCCCCCTGGAGCTTTGAGTCACGCTTGGGGACAGCCATAGCACATTGGAATTCACTTTGATTCTCAACAGCACTACATTTAGATTAGTCTCTGCATGGTGCTTACTGGTAGGCAAGCTGCAGGAGAGTAGGGCGTTGACTAGAGAGCCTGCCACACAGCAGTCCCCACTCAGCATAAGCCAGCTAGGAGGCTAAGAGAGATGTAGTGGGCCTCTGTGGGTTTATAGGAGGGCCCTAGATAGAGAGCGGGGAGCTCCCTGGCATCTGGGTAGGTGCTGGCCTGGAAGCTGGTATCACCTAATTCCTTGACACAGCTACCCTCTGCAGGCCAGGGAGGTTTGGGCTGTTGGGGAGAGGTAGAAAGGAAGAGGGAAGGGTTCATTGGACTTGGGTCCCATCACCTTTAGGCTCTGAGGAAAGACACTGCTCACCAAGGGGCGCTAGGTTTGAGATGCTGCTGGGCAGCATGTTGGACATGGCTGGTAAGGGCTGACAGGGCTGCCGTCGATCCTAGTAGGTAGAGGGAGAGCTAGGCCACAGAGTCTGAGGCTTCTTGCCCTCCCTCCTGTTCTCCAGCTTCTAGCTATGCTGACTGCTCTGTTCCTCTCTCTTGTCTACTGGTTGATTTGACCTCCTATCCCCACTGGGGAGTGCCCTGGTTCTTTGGGGCTCAGCTCAGGCCTCAGTTGATTGAAAGGCCTCCTGTAGCCTTCTAAACCAAGCTGCCCCTCCCACTCCATGCACTAGGCACACTGAGCTGTGGAGGCTGTGCTGGCTGGCCCAGCTGAAGCTACAGCAGCTTTCTGAACAGAGGGAGAGGCAGTGATATGCTTGACCCACTTGTGGGACTGATGAACACCCTTATTCTCAGCACCACTATCACTGCCCTGGGCAACCTCAGACAACACATTTCCAAGGGTCCTGAAGTGACCTTGTCTTAACAGGATGCATGGAGCCAGGGATGCAGGCCAGGCCTGAGCTCGTCCACTGGCTCAGTGTGGGCAGAGCTCTCTGCTCTCAGCTCTTTGCAGGAGCTGGGAAGCTGCAGTGAAGCAGCCAGACATGGCCCACCCATTACTCTCATGACTTATCCTAAGCAAACACTGTAAATACCCTTGTGTTGAACAGTGAGGGCTTGTTAGAGGCTGATGGAGCAGTCACAGTGACTGTCGGATGATGAGCTTCTGTGTTCCTTTTGGTAACAGGCTTGTGGCCTGTTAAGTAAGGCAAGCAGCTAAGGAGATGGAGAAACACACATTCTCTTTTGGTAGAGAAGCAAGTTCATATCCTTGGCCTCTGTCGCTGTCCACCTGGGTGGATGTAGGTGGCAGCATGCTTACTCTGCCTATGGAACTGAGGGCTTGGGAAATCTGCCTGCTTTCCTGCCATCAAGAATACTTATAATAATGTTGACCACACTGACCCAGCAAAGAAAGGAACTGCAGTCTTCCAGCTGGCTTTCCCCTTTGTTTGTTTATTTGAGACCAAATCTCACTGTATTCCCCAGCTTGCCCAGAACTTCCTCTGTAAACTAGGCTGGCTTCAAACTCACAGTGATCCATCTGCCTCTGCCTTCTGAGTGCTGACCTTATGTTAGGAGCTTCCATACCTAGCTGCTTTTCTTTCTTTGAAGTCTGTCTGTCTGTCTACAGTGCCTACATATTACTCTGGTTCTTAGACAGATGGAAACTGATTGGAAAGCTCTCCTAAAGAGTCCTGAGCGTGGCACGCTTTTGTCGGGGAGAGGCATATCTCCCGGGTGTGTGTCCGAAGCCTCCCTGGCCTGGCATGCCCCCTAGGCCCCAGCCTGGCTTGCCTGAGCCTTCTGATGGCTTAGATGCCGCTTCAGTCTTAAGGTGAGGGCTCTTGGCTGCAGATGGCCTGGAGTGGAAAGTGTGGCTACAAGACAAGACAAGACAAGATGGCTGCTCTATCCCACACTGATTCTGTGGTGGGTCCAGCCTCATCCACACTATTCTCTGCCCCAGAGCCAATCAGGATAAGCCCCAGCAGCTCTTTTGGTAAGGAGGAGCTGACACAGATGTCTGTGGCTCTGGGTAGCCCACACAGAGGCTGCACTTGTAGCTGATAAGCCAGAAGCTGTGCCCCATGTGGCTAAAGTACTGTTTCCTAGTCAGCGGCAACCTCGCCGGCAGGACAGCACCTTGGCTCATTCCAGCCAGAAAGCTCTCTTGGTCTGGGTGGAGACAAATCCTGTTACTCTCATTATTTGCTTGACATTAAGTTGTTTTTTTTTTGTTTTG
>JADRCD010208037.1:0-20380 GCA_019843815.1 Montemys delectorum | reverse complement strand
GCTAGTCTATGAAGGCCATTATTATTCAAACTATCACACTGACGTTTTTCTAAGGGACCATATTTTGTTTGGGATTTTATAGAAAGAAAATCCATGGAGCTAACCTACACCAGGACATAGTTGCTAGGCACCGTTAGGGTAATCACATCCTTGAGTGACTGCTTGAGTTTATATAAGGCAGTGTGTACCAGAGTGTGAGTATGTAAGACAGGATGCTAGAACTGGCAAGCCAAGGTAACTGTGTTCATTTCAGACCCTTTGCAATGGGCAGTATGTCTATTAGATTTCTGTTACTGTGGTAAACATCTGAGCTAAAGCCAAGGAAACATTGATTTTGGCTCGTGATCTGGGAGGTCTTAGCTCATGGTTAGTCAAACCTGTGATGACACCATAAATCATGACGGAGTTATAGGACAAATGAGGTCTGTTTACCTCATAGGGGCCAGACAGAAAAAAAAAATGCGGGCAATGAAGAGTAGGGATGGGGTCATAATATCTACTTTGCTGGGTACCTCAGCTTTCATTAGGCTCCATCTCTCATATACTCAACCAATGGTCCTATGGGCTGGGGAAAAGCCCTCAATGCATGGGCCTTTCCTGTACCCTTTCTTGATTTCTTATCCATTGCCTACCTGCCTGGTACCCAGACCTGTGTGCAGTATTATGTAATATGATGGGCATGGGTTATTGGCTTCATGTGAGGAGTCTAGGGAGGTCAATGCAGAGACTGGAAAGAGCTCGGGCATAAAAGGAACAGACAACATGGCTTGGGGTAGGCTAAACTGGGAGAGTCCAGCCTCTGTTCACTTGCTGTTGTGGGGCTCACTGTAATCAACATGTCTATACACCATACTTTAATTCAGGCTAATTGGAACCAAGTTCTCTGTATTCTTATAATGCTGCCTAATCTACAAACCCTCTAAGACCTTGCAAAGGCACCTTTCAACTACCTTTGGGCTTACTGAGAAATATTTCCAAGTTAGTCAATGATTAGGACACATTTCCCGGGGTTTGTTGTCATTAAAGACCGACTAAAAATTTTAGGAGTGTTAATTTTCTGTCTCCTTAGAACCGGGCCCGAAAAAAGAGGCTGAATATCATCATTGTGTCTGAAGGAGCAATCGACACCCAAAATAAGCCAATCACCTCTGAGAAAATCAAGGAGGTAAGCCGAAAAGGACACACGAGTTGTCAGTCAGCACGACTGACGAGAAATGGGTTTAGAGCTTCCAAGCACTGGAAGTATGAAGCTTAAAGAGTGTCCGGACAGCCGGCATTTCATATGTCTTGCCTTTAATGGTCCTTACAGTGATGTGACTAACAATAGAAGCGAGACAGTTGGGTGGACAAGGATGTTCTTGTGTTAGAGGGGACCATCTGCTAAGCAAGCTTTGCACAGATGGTAAGGAATCTTGACTCCTTGGCAGCCAGTCTATTCTGAGGAACTCTCTTATTTGGAACAATAGACAAGGCAATGCCCAGTTTCCCCTCTGCCTTCCTTCCAACCTGGAGCATCAACTGAATGACTTTCTCACCAATGAAACTGACTACTTGGCTATGAGTCACTGCCCTGAGGTAGGGTAGGGTCTGGCAGGCTACTGCTCTGCTTCTCCTTCCGACTTCTGCTTGCCAGTCTCTACAGGACTCTGCCTTGTTCACCAGGATCTCAGCATGCCTGAGGAAATCACAAAGCAGCATCTAGGCTGTGGTTCCAGCCCTAAGTCAGGGCCCATAGGCATTACTAATCTGGTTTTACAAGGTCTATTTTTTTTTTTTTTTTTTTTTTACTTTTTTTTTTTTTTTTTTAAAAAGCCTGTTCTGGCCTCAAACTGGCCATTCTCTTCCCCTCCCCCCCCCAAATTGTTAGGATTAAGGGTGTGACCACCATGTAGTGCCTTGCTCATCGTCTTTTGCAGCAGTCCTGAGGACTAGAACTCAGGAGCTCATGTGCCTGGCAAGTGCTTTGCCGCTGAACCACACCCGTAGCTCTACAAGTTGATTTCTGTATCATTGTTTAGTTATGGTTATTGAATGAGCCAAGCTCACTTTTTAATGACTCCAGTACTAGATCTGCACGTCAGCATGAATTCATCGACCAGAGCCAGTGAGAGATATTTAACAGTGTTTACTGATATCTCTTTATAAAAAGCAGGGCAGAGGTTTTCTTTTTCAGTAAAATAAAATTAAGATGAACGCTAGCAACATTGGACAAAGATATGTGCACAGATGGATATAAGTGATCCTATTTTATATACACAGGGGGTCAGATAGTCCCAAGGAGATTCATAGACTCTGTATATCACCAGCCTGTCTTGCTGTTGGCATGGGGCTGGATTTTCTGGGTTCTTCTCTTTACTGCAAAGCTGTGCATCATGAACGGAGTTAATCATAGCATTAATAACACTTTAAATACAACTACTTGAAATAGCATTTCTGTAGCAAAGTCAGTGTTATTTACTTTGATCTGCTTGTTAGAAGGTAAAGATTTTTATCTCTAGGAGTCTGAGTACGGCGATTCCTTTGTATAACCTCCAAAATCAGGGTGCTGACGCAGGAGGATTGTAAATTTAAGACCAACTTGGCCTATGTTAAACTGTCCCCAGTAAACAAAACCAAATCAAAACAAACAGCAGCAATATCAAAAAGCTTTTACTTGGCAATGAAAGCATTATTTGGAAAAATAGATTTTAGGATGGTCGGTAGCTGTTCCCACAGGAGAAACGAAGTCATGATGGGTTTTAACATTTATACATCTGAAGGCATAATACAGGACCCTTTGCTTAGCGCTAGTACCTTATGTGGCTGGTGTAGCCTCACTGTGGTCTGTTCAGCTGTGTATTTTCTGATGGACATTTCCTTCATAGCTTGTAGTGAAGAATTTGTCATTTGACACCCGGGTCACAATTCTTGGACATGTCCAACGAGGAGGGACCCCGTCTGCATTTGACAGGATTTTGGTAAGTGGAGATTGAAATTACTAGACATTCTTAAGAGGCCAGCCGTTTAGAAGCACTGGTTTATTGTGGCGGCTGAGCAGTAGGCTCATCCCTGGAGATGCTAGTGGCCCATGTCCTTATTTAAACGTCCTTTGAGACTTACTGACGTAGAATGATTTCCCGGGCAGAGGTCACAGCTGATGTGGGAAGCCAGTTTGCCTACTGATGTGGAAGACACGGGTGCCAGGAGAGTAAAACCCAGGAGATAGGAAAGTGGTATCCAAGTGTAAGCTTCCAGAAACTAACCCAACAGGACAGCAGCCTTCCTGAGTCCAGACCCTAAATTCTCATATTGCCTGGCAGTTCTTATTAGAGTTATAATCTTACTGTTACAGAGATGAGTAGGGATAACCATGGCAGAACAGGGTAGCCCCTGACTGAATCATTGTTTTACAGCATAGAAAGCAGGCAAGAGTGTGAACTCTGGGGTGGCCTCCGGCTATGCACATGGTGTCTCTTGTGCATGGAATGAGGGGCTGGCTATCTCTTAGTGGTTGCAATTATCATTGGCAGGCCAGCCGAATGGGAGTGGAGGCTGTCCTTGCCTTGCTGGAAGCTACTCCTGAGATCCCAGCCTGCGTCGTGTCACTAAGAGGAAACCAAGCCGTGCGCCTGCCTCTGATGGAGTGTGTGCAAATGGTGAGCTCAGGTGTTGGGTTGCCATAGACATTGGACAGGCCACCTGTAGGAACAAATGGGTGCTCCACTCTGTGTGGACTGCTTGAGACTCAGTGAGCCCTGGGTTAAAGTGGCCTTCGGGCAGGCAGAGTGATACCCACTGGATGATGGGAGAAGGTTTCCTGCATCCTTGGACAGTGTGTAAAAGCTTCTCTGTGGCTTGCCTGGAGCTCATGAGCTTTCTCCACTAAGAACTGGAAAACCCTTAAGACTCTCTGACGGTTGCTACCTATGATCACAGATGGCCCCGGGCAGCGCCTGCGCGCCAGAAGCAGCAAGACTGAGTGCAGGAAAATGGTCCTGCCTGGAAGTGGTGCTGTAGGCCTGACAGGCCTGCTGCCCTCCAGTGTCACTTTCTGTCCTTTTGTCCCCAGAGGACATTCTGATCTTCGAGGGTACCGGGGAACAGATTCCAATAAGGTTGAGATAGATAGGCCCACTCAGTAGACAGAAGTGTCTACTGAGAGAAGAAAGAAAAATGGATGCTACTTTTCCACTCAGTTTTTGAGTAGATGAGGTGATGTTAGGGCTTGCTTTATTAGAAAATGCTATTAATTTTCATTTCCACCAGTTATTTTTTCATGAACTGTTGCAATATTTAGGCTATTGAATGACTCTGTCATTTATTCCTTTTATAACACACACACACACACAGAGGGAGGGAGAGGGAGAGAGGGAGAGGGAGAGAGAGAGAGAGAGAGAGAGAGAGAGAGAGAGAGAGAGAGAGAGAGAGAGAGAGAGACTAGGGACTTGCTGAAAATAGCCTTAACTTAATCCAATAGGAGCATGGACAGTAAATGTACATATGTGTGGCTTTGTGTGGCTGTGCATACAAAGATGAATGTGTGTTCCTGTGTATCCTTGGGGACAGAAGGACAAGAAAAGAGTCTGAAACTGTATGAGAGGTGATAGGTTTAAAGCGGTTAGAACCATGGTACTTTCCTTCGGAGCCTGTTGTTCATCCCTTGTGAGTTCACTGTGGACAAGTAGATTTGTCTGGATCACGACAACTTGTTGTGTTGTTATCTTGCCTGGATATTCAAACCATCACACAGAGGTTTCACTAATAACCAGCCATAGAGAGCTACTTGCTCACCAAGGCTGGTCAGGATCTCCAGACCTGAGCTCTCTGTCTTGAGAGCTGCCTTCATCCCTGTTCTTCTCAGCCACCAGGAAGCATCCTTAAGTTCTGCAGTCTTCAGTGAGGTAGTGAGCTAGCTAGCGGTGTTTTTCTTTTTCCTTATCTTAGCTAGATTGTGGAATAATCAGATACTTTCTTAAGAGACCCACTTCCATGAACTTTACCTTTTTGGAAATCATCTCAATGACCTTGTGCCGTCCACGAGCAGCAGGTGTCAACGCCTCTTTTTTGGGGCTCTAACCTCACGACTGAGTTAGCTGTCAACTTGGGGGCCAGTGACAATCCAATGGGGTTTCAGACTGTGAAGGTCCAGCCAAACAGCATTGAAGTCTTGATTCATTCTTTTTTTTTTTTTTTTTTCTCTTTTTTAAAGACCCAGGATGTACAGAAGGCAATGGATGAAAGGAGATTTAATGAAGCTGTACAACTCCGAGGAAGGTGAGTTATCATGAATAAAACTCTACTTACTAGAAATTTAGGTCCTCGTTTGGTCATTGAGACTTAGTATTTTTTTGTTGTTGTTGTTGTTTTGTTTTTTTTGTTTTTCGAGACAGGGTTTCTCTGTGTAGCCTTGGCTGTCCTGGAACTCACTCTGTAGACCAGGCTGGCCTCGAACTCAGAAATCTGCCTGCCTCTGCCTCCCAAGTGCTGGGATCAAAGGCGTGCGCCACCACTGCCCGGTGAGACTTAGTCTTAATATAAAAATTTAAAAGAGTCCAGGGCTGAAGCCCAGCAGTTACAAGTACAACCCAAATTCAGTTCCAGAACCTATATGCCTTACCTCATAATTGCTCATAACTCCAGCTCCAGGGGATGCCCTCTTCTGGCCCCTACAGGCACCTCACAAACCATACATTATTAAAACTACAATGTCATTTTTTTTTCTTTAGGAGTTTTGAGGGAAACCTGAAAATCTACAAGCGTCTTGCCATTAAGGTACCTGATGACAAGATTGTTAAGGTAGGTAGCCAGCTTCTGTCAATGACTCAGTCTCCTGAGTGGTCTAGATACTGCCCCACCCCCAATGTGGGTCCCTGAAAAATTTATCTTCCCCTCTCCACTGTGATCCTGACGTGGCCACCTCCTGTAGAACATGGCATAGCATGACCCCTTATAAATGTGTCACAGATGGGGGCTTGCACCCCTCTGATAACTTGGCACTACCCTGTTCTCCTTTCAGAGCAACTGCAATATAGCCGTCATCAATGTAGGGGCACCTGCCGCCGGAATGAATGCAGCAGTGCGCTCTGCTGTTCGAGTCGGGATTGCAGACGGGCACAAGATGTTTGCAGTCTATGACGGCTTTGAAGGCTTCGCCAATGGCCAAGTGAGTCTCTCAAGAGTCCCTAGGAAAGTTCAAATGTTATTGTATTTGGGGAGGCCAGCCTCCCCTCAGCACCTACTAAATCACGATTCCTGGTGGTGAGACTATACCAGTTCCTGATTTTGAGGGTTAAGGGTTACCTTCTACTTGCCTTTACATAAAGCTCAGGGTATCCTGTCTTTTCAGATTTTCTCAAAAGGCCCAAAGGCACAGTAATCCAATGGTGCTCACCTCACAGGCTATTATGTTAAGTTCAGATGACAAAGTGCATGTCGTCCAAACCATCGGAGTAAAACCTTAAAAAAAAAAACACTTCTAATTCTAAAAAAAAAAGTAATGTTGGGCTTATAGCTCAGCAGTAGACTACTTTCCTAGCACATAAAGCTCTGGCTTCTATCCCCAACATTAAGAGAACAGCAACAAGTGGCCAACAGAGGTCTGGAGCATTCATTGGTTTCCTTTTGTAGCACACGATTCACATATATTAATCCTTTTGACCTCACACTACGTCTAAGGTTACCACTACCATATTACCATTTTTTCTTATGAGAGACGTGAGGAGTAGAAATATTGACTCACTTGCAACAGTATTCATGATAGAGGATTTGAAACAGGATGGGGAGGCGTGTCTATACGCTGAACCCAGAGCTGTACTTTGTACTATATCTGGTCGGTGCCTTGGTCAGTTTGTAACCCCGTGGAATTACGCATGTGAGCAAAACAGACTAAAAAATCCCCACCTTGGGGGCTGGTGAGATGGCTCAGCAGGTAAGAGCACTGACTGTTCTTCCAAAGGTCCTGAGTTCAAATCCCAGCAACCACATGGTGGCTCACAACCACCCACAATGAGATCTGGCGCCCTCTTCTGGTGTGTCAGTGTACTTACGTATAATAATAAATAAATCTTTAAAAAAAAAAAAAAAAAAAAAAAAATCCCCACCTTGGCAGACTTTATATTTTGGAGGTTACAACAGTTAAGACTATACCAACAAGCCATATAGCTTAGTTATAAGAATGTGAAATAAGCTGGGGCAATATTTATAAGAGGCCACAGGGCCCCCAGGGGCTCCGCATGAGTTTCATGCAAAAGGTGCTCATGGGAAGCCGATCTCCCACTAATGGGTAAGTAGGGACCAAGAGAGGGCATTGGTTCATTCTAGGCAGATGATATGATACAAAGACCCTGGGGTTTGATCTGCCCATGTTTTAGGATGATAAGGGCCAGGGTAGGGGAAGATGGGAAGGGAGCAGAAGAGAACAAAGCAAGAGCCAGGTTATCCTCATATTTTTGGATTTTAATTGATTAGAATATGTTGGTAATATTAATTTTCATATTAATATATTAAGAAAAAGTAATTGTTACTTCCTGTTGTTTTGTTGTAAGAGGTAGAATTGAGTTTCTGTGGATTTGATGAAAGATTACCTTCTTGCTTCTTTTGGGGTGTAGTTTTGCTCCTTATGTTGATGTTTTCCATCTATTATCCTTTGTAGGGCTGGATTTGTGGAAAGTTATAAATTTTGTTTTGTCATGGAATATCTTGTTTTCTCCATCTATGATAATTGAGAGTTTTGCTGGGTATAGTAGCCTGGGCTGGCGTTTGTGTTCTTGTAGGGTCTGTATGACATCTGCCCAGGATCTTCTAACTTTCATAGTCTCTGGTGAGAAGTTTGGTGTAATTCTGATAGGCCTGCCTTTATATGTTACTTGACCTTTTTCCTTTACTGCTTTTAAAATTCTTTCTTTGTTTAGTGCATTTGGTGTTTTTATTATTATGTGATGGGAGGAATTTCTTTTCTGGTCCAGTCTATTTGGAGTTCTGTAGGCTTCTTGTATGTTCATGGGCATCTCTTTCTTTAGGTTAGGGAAGTTTTCTTCTATAATTTTGTTGAAGGTATTTACTGGCCCATTACCTTGGGAGTCTTCACTCTCTTCTATACCTATTATCCTTAGGTTTGGTCTTCTCATTGAGTCCTGGATTTCCTGGATATTTTGGGTTCGGAGCTTTTTGCTTTTTGCATTTTCTTTGACTGTTGTGTCAATGTTTTCTATGGTGTCTTCTGCCCCTGAGATTCTCTCTTCTATCTCTTGTATTCTGTTGGTGATGCTTGCATCTATGACTCCTGATTTCTTTCCTAGGTTTTGTATCTCCAGGGTTGTCTCTCTTTCTGATTTCTTTATTGTTTCTATTTCTATTTTTAGATTCTGGATGGTTTTGCTCATTTCCTTCACCTATTTGATTGTGTTTTCCTGCAGTTCTTTAAGGGATTTTTGTGTTTCCTCTTGAAGGGCTTCTAGTTGTTTACCTGTGTTCTGTATTTCTTTGAAGGTGCTATTTATGTCTTTCTTAAGGTCCTGTATCATCATCATGAGAAGTGATTTTATATCTGAATCTTGCTTTTCCAGTGTGATGGTGTGTCCAGGACTTGCAATGGTGGGAGTATTGGGTTCTGATGATGCCAACTAACCTTTGTTTGTGTTGCTTGTATTCTTACGCTTGCCCTGCATCATCTCCTTATCTCTAGTGCTACCTGCCCTTGCTAAATCTGACTGGAGCCTGGCCTTCCTGTGATCCTGATTGTGTCAGATCTCCTCAGAGTCAAGTTGTCTCCGTGATCCTGTGATTCTGTGATCCTGTGATCCTGGGCTTGTTAGAGCACCTGAGAGTGGAGCTTCCTCTGGGTGTTGTGTTGTGGGACTGGCTGTGGAGCTTGCACTCAAGGTCTGCTTAGGGCACTGGCTGGCCCAGATATACTGGAAGGAACCTGAGCCACTGGGAGTTCCTGTGTGCCTGGTCCTGCTGGTCCCAGTTACTCCCAGTGTTGGGACAGATGTTGTGTCTTCCTTACCTCTGATCCTGGGCTTGTTAGAGCACCTGGGAGTAGAGCTTCCCCTGGGTGTTTTGGGACTGGCTGCAGAGCTTGTGCTCAAGGTCTTCTTAGGGCACTGGCCCAGACAGACTAGAAGCAACCCGAGCCATTGGGCTGCAGAGTTCCCATGTGCCTGGGTCCTGCTGTTCCCAGTTACTCCCGGTGTTGGGACAGATGTTGTGTCCTCCTCACCTCTGATGCTGGGTGTGTTAGAACGCCTGGGAGTGAAGCTTCCCTGGGTGTTGTGGGACCAGAAGGAACCCTAGTATTCTTTTTTTTTTTCTTTACTAGTGAGAGATTCTGGCCAGGTAAGGTGTCCACCCAGGATGCCTACCTCGGGTTAGGGTGTGGGTGTCCCCCATAGGCAGGGAAGGAGTACTCTTCCTGAGGCTCAGCATTTTGTTTAACCTTAGAAGGACATGGCATGTCTTGGCTGAGTCAGTACTACAGTCTGGAAACCGATCTGTAGTCTTACCTGTCTCTGAGAACTCAGCCTGTGAGTGTACAGAATCCTAAGCTGTTTTCAGAACCTTCCAATCTGCCTTTTCTTCCTCACTGCCATTGTTTGACTCTGTGTTTCAACATTAGATCAAAGAAATCAGCTGGGCTGATGTCGGAGGTTGGACGGGACAAGGAGGATCCATTCTTGGGACGAAACGGTAATTTTAAAATTTTAACTCATTTTATTTTATTTTCATTTTATGCATATGGATGTTTTGCCTGCATGTTCGTACATGTGCTACATGAGACATCATTGGATCACCTGGAAGTGGAACTAAAAATGGTTGTAAGCTGCCATGTGGGTTCTGGGAACCAAAACCTGGTCCTCTGTGAGTAGCCAGTGCTCCTAACTCCTGAGCAATCGATCTGACAGTTCTTCACAAAGAGGGAAGGGGAACATTCTAGGGAGAGTGGCTGGATGTTGATAAGTTCTGTCTTTTCTGTAATGAATTCCTAATGTAGCAGGGACACCTGTCTTCCATTGCCCCAGGAACCTCCATTGTATTTTAGGGAGCTGAGAATTAATCTCAGTGCTAGGAAAGGGAGGGGAGACTAGGGTGGACATGTAGCTCAGTGGTTAGAGTGTTTGCCTAGCAGCCCTGAGGCCTCAGGTTCAATCCCCAGTACTTAAACAGAAGTTCAGTACCTTGTGGCCCTATCTCCCCATTAATTCCCTACTTCCATCTATTTGAGGAACAAAACCATATGTGGAAAACTTTTGTCCCACTTTGAGGGTAAGAATGAGTGACAGTTCCAAAGGTTTTCCATTTCCGTGATGAGACCCAGTGACCACAGCAAGTTTTATAAAAGCAAACATTTCATTGGGGCTGGCTTACAGTTTCAGAGGTTCAGTCCATTATCATCATAGCAGGAAGCATGGCAGCATCCAGGAAGACATGGTGCTGGAGGAGGGGCATCGTGAACAGAAGGCAACCAGGAGAGATTGGCCTTCTCAATCAACTAGAAGGAAACTCTCTTCTTCAGTGAGTGGAGCCTGAGCATAGGAGGAGACCTCCAAAGACCACCCCTACGCTGACACACTTCTTCCAACAAGGCCACGCTTTGTAATAGTACCGTTCCCGGTTGGCCAAGCCTATTCAAACCCCCACAGAAGGTGGCATGAACTGTGTTACCGTGTCAACAAGCACTTACTGCAGCTTTGTGGGCGAAGTATGGCTTGTCTGGCTATACTAGGCCTGAGCCTCACAGTGACTCCAAGCTCATGTGAACAAGTGAAGAAATCACCTGAGCAATGCTAACGTGAAATGTTTTTCTGATTCACAAAATCCTTCGGTTAGCTATGTAGTTGGGATTAAGGCATTTTTTTTATGGTGGAAAAAAAAAGTATATATTTAGAATTAGCCATCTGGACTCAGCTTAGATGATCCCAATCTTGTTGGCAACATCTAGAGCATCATAATCAGGAGCCAAGCGAACATATTAAGAAAGTGCATTATGTCGGATCCAACCCCATGTTATCTCTGATGATTTCTAGGATGCAAGTTATCACTATCAGCTACTACTGTACCTTGCATCTGTCATGGAAGGAAAGCAATTTTTAGGGTTTGGGCTCTTATGTCGCTGTGGCTAATGCCTGAGAAGAATCAAGTCAACTTTTCTGCTTGTTTCAATATCAAGTCTTCTAGTGCCGGATAGACAGATGGGGATTCCCCAGGGTGACTTCCCCAGCCTTCTGGATCGCTTCTCTGTGCCATGGCGTTGGTGCTTTGGATGGCAAAGCCTCCTTAGTAGACTGATGATTATGCAAACAGACTCCCTGGTCCTCTGCAGGGAGTCAGCCCAGCTGCAGGCCCAGGTATGCTTCATGGAAGGCAACCTGGGCATCACTCGGAGCAATGTAGAGATGAGCTGACAGCTGGAGGCACTTGCTGAGGATGTCAAATTTGCCTGTTCGCCATGTTCACTTGTTACATTTTTCCATATTGGAATAACTTCCTCTTACAGCTTACATTACATTTATCTACCAATAGTACAAGAATTTTTTTTTTTTTTTTTACTTTACACATAGAAGAAAGATTAAGGGTGGGTGTCAGCTAAAACATTAGAATGGGGCCTAAACAAGTTTCCCTTGCTTGGTAGTATCCCTGTTGACTGACATTTGAAGTAGGTAACAGTATAGAATTGGAATGTGGGTGGATGTCGTTTCTATTGTATATAATTTATATGTACTTATTGTGTTATTTAATATATATTACTTATACACACATAAATATATATAAATACATTATATATAAAATATATATATGCACACATAGATACATGTGCATATATGCAAAGACATGTAATTTAGAAAGTGGAAATTTCGAAGAGTAAACGATTATTCTTAATGACTGTAAGCTAATAAGTACTTTCTTTTTCTCATGGTTTTTGGCCTTTTTGAGAAAGAGCATTATGTAGCTCAGTCTGTTCTGGAATTCACTATGTTCCTTGTAGCCCAAGCTGGTCTTGAACTCAATGAATGTTGGAATTTCAGGTGTACACTGCCACATAATTCTTCTGAAGTGGCACTATTTCTCTTTGCCTGCTAATTTGTTTATTTCAGTGGTATGGATTGGACTTAGGGCGACCATTAAGCTAAGTCCCCTGCCCTCCTCCTTTTGAAAAAACGCTCTTTTGGGACATGGTATCTTGCCACTCCTTCCTTAAGCGATCATTCTCTAGGACTCTACTGTCCTGGTACTGCCAGCTGTGGAGGCAGGGAAAAGCAGCCCCACTGCCAACTGCTGCTTGCACACTACAGAACTGGGATATGGGCAGCAGGTGGGAGAAGAGACCCTAGTGGTGGGCAGAATAATTTCCAAGAAGTTTGGCAGTTTGTGGGTATACTCTCACCTCTTGGTCTGTCTGTCTGTCTGTCTGTCTGTCTGTCTTCAGCACCCTACCTGGAATGTACTTGGAGAAGATCGCAGAGCAGATGCATTCCCATAGTATCAATGCCCTTCTGATCATTGGCGGATTTGAGGTACGTTATTGTATCTCTGTCTCTCTACTTGCTGGTTTTAGAGGTGTGATCGGTAGCCCTATGTTTGCATCACATATACCCCATCTCAATGGCTGTTCCTTGAGAACTGGGGTTTTAATACACAGACCCAGATACCATTGCCCAGAGATACAGAATAGCAGCAGGGTAGCGAGATGTAGCACAAGACTAGCCCAATTCTGATAAAGTAAATTAACCCAGTAAATTGTCCATTCTGCTGAAACCCCTATTGATGTTTTCTGATTTGTTATCAATCTGTAGATATAATTCTGTATTAGCCATTTGAGATAGACTGCTGATTTCTAAAGGAAGGACGTTATACGGTTAATGTTTCTCTTCAGATTTTTTTTTTTTTAAACTCATATATTGGACTGTGGTCCTTAATTACATCCTATTCGATGGGGATGCATGTCATAGAAGTCATGAAGAATTTACCTAAAGAAAGATAGGAACTTCACATAACCAGACTCAAAATTATGAGAGAGTTAGTCTTAGTACTGTATGCTATTGCCTTTTCTCCCCTTTATGCCCGGAAAGCTGCTAGTCCTTGTCTGTGCTCCTAACTCTTCTGTGTTGATTCTTCTAGTGGTACCTGCTCTCCTCACTGCGTACCCTGTGCACTGTGTACTCCCCGTGCTTGCTCACTCCTGGCCACATGCTGTCCATGCCCCCCTCTCTCTCTCCCTCCCCTGGCCCTGCAATCACACAGACTTATCTGACAGGCCTACCTGGGACTCCTAGAGCTGGCAGCTGCCCGGGAGAAACATGAGGCGTTCTGTGTTCCCATGATTATGGTTCCTGCTACTGTCTCCAACAATGTGCCGGGTTCCGATTTCAGCATCGGGGCAGACACGGCTCTGAACACTATCACAGACGTAAGTGTGGGTGTGCCAGCAAAGCAGGTGCAGCTGATGCTAACCCGAGGCCTGGATCCTTTTATCTACCAGTGCACTAGAAATAGCCTTTTACCAATCAGATATCTAAATTTTTTTGTTTCAAGAAAGCACATTTTAAACGTTCCTTTTGGATTCTGAAAATGCTTAATTTACTTGCCTCCATCCCAGTTTTTCTCATGAGTTTTTCCATGTTGTTGCTAGCATGACTTGACTCCTTTACCAAGACCTTTGGAGTGACAGCTCATCCTAGCTCAAGCAGTGCTAGACGACGGTGTTTTCCGATCAGATCCTCAACTAAATGTAGGGTTTTTAAAGTTTTGGCCGAATGTAATTTTCTTTCAGCCTATAGCCTCTTGTTGCACTTAAATCCTGTGTCCAACATTGTCTACTTGATGTTGACTGTAGAACTTGAACTGAATATTTCATAATGTTATTCTGTAAACCACCTAGGGGCACTTCACTAGGTTTTTGGCTATGGTTGTTACCATTATTTTTCCCCTTTATAAATTGGTAATCTTAAATTGTGTCAAAAATATTGATGCTTTCTTATTATTTTTCTTTTTGCCAAAAAAAAAAAATAGTAACAAAATATACACATACATTTCAGCATTACATTTATAAATTCTACTTGTTAATTCCTATGGAGTTTAAGATTACTAAGTCAAAATTCTAAAATTTTTCAGTAACCCTCAAGTTATTTTCCCTGGGAGACCTAATTCTTATACATAATTTTGTTAGGATTTTGTTTTGTCTTAAGCTCCTGACACCAAACTCATTTCTAGTACTGGTAAATAAAAGCCCCAACGCTTTTACAATAAAGCTCACAGTGGTAAGTAATGCTCAGCGCTGATTTCTTGCTTTTCTGAATGGCGGAACTGGCCTCCTCTCTGCTTACTGAAACCTAGTGCCTGGTGTCTGCTTTCCCTATTCCCGGTGACTAACGTCTCCCGTCTGTTGCATGGGCTGTCTGGTGACTGTCATTATTGCTTCTGCTGTCGCGGTTGTGGTTGATGGATTCGGGCTCTTGGTGGATCTATCGCCCTCTGTCAATGGAAAGAAGGGTGTCTGTCACACAATGGATTGGCATCCAGGGCTCTGTGCATCCCAGCTGCTGAAATACAGTCTGCAGTTTACATGGAGGAATTTGTAGGGAAGCCATTAAGAGTTTTTTTTTTTTTTTTTTTTTTTTTTTTCACAAGCTCTTTGACATTGAAACGAAGCCTACCTACAGGTGTGTCTGAGCAGTAACCCGTGGACAGCATGTGCCATAGAGCAGCTATCAATGTGGCCTAGTCAAAAAACAAACAAACAAACAAACAGAGCATGAACTCATTTAAAATAATGAGGCTTATTGTTGCAAGTCAGTTTTGAAACTGTATTCTGTGGCTTTGAGCATGAACTTAGTAGGTAAGAACAGCATCCTGTCAAAACACTGAGTGGTGGATACGCCTGCATACTGTCATTTGCAGTTTAGTGAGAGCTTCTGCAGATGCCAGCCAAGGTGGGTCATTTATCTCCTTGTGGATATTCAATGTGCACTGTCAGATATGAAGGGAAGATTCTCTCCTTTTATTATAATGTCCCCATAGTTATAATTTATGATTCTTAGATGCCACGCTAGTAATTGCTTTGTCCCAGATTTGAGTATACATATTGTTGAAAATTTGACGGTCAAAATAGAAGGGAAAAGTTTGTCTACTCCTTCTTCCTATTACTCCCTTTAGAGGGATTTTGTGCTGTTTTTTTTTTTTTTTTTTTCTTTAATCTCTTTTCTTGTTATCATTTGGGTTTCTCAAAGCTGGTGGTAGTATGGGAGAATGAAAGCTGAATGGTAGGTAGGTGGCCATTCCTGAGGGCTTCAGGCTCGCTTATTCTGGGTAAGTCGGTGTGCACGCGCGCTTTTCCCCCTACTCTTTGTTTCTGATGCACGAGGGAGCTGAGTCTTCAAGGTTCTGTGATCTCAAGGTGGGTGGCTGAATCGGAGCCCCCTGAGATAACCTTGGGGATGGTTGCGGTTGCTCTGGAGCCGACAGCTATGTGAGGATGAGAGTTCAGCTTACAGCCCCTTTGTGTGTCCGTCCCGAGGGAGGGTAAAATGATTTGAGCATGAAAAGACATGAAAGCAAAGTGTTAATTTTAATATTCTGAAGTCGGACCTGAATTCACTAGGCTGGCCACAGAGTGAAAGAAGGTTGTCACCGTGTCTAGGAAAAGAGGGCCTGAGGAGACACTATGCAAAGTATCCATTACCCCCTGCTGTTGTATCTAATAAGGCCCTGGTGGAGAGCTCATAGCGCCACTTAACCTTACTGTGTCACTTGAAACAGGTATCCAATAAGTCACTTGTATCTTCACTCATATCTGTTTCTAAAGGGTAATAGCCTCTTACTGGGCCCTGGATAACATTGAAGCTCACAATCCATGGCTGTCTCCCAGAACCAACTGTTCCCTTAGGTTTGGGAGATCGGGTAGTTCTCAGCTTTTCCTGATTATGCATCTGGTGGGCAGCTTCGATGATGAAGGACGTTCTGTGTCATCAGAGGTAGGAGAGAGGAGTCCCTCAGGTGTTACGGGTGGCTATCAGGAATGCTGTTTACTGCCTTACGGTGTTGGGGACAGTCCCCACCACAGAAATGACTCAGACTCAGAATATCTACTGTCTTGAGGTGAGAAAGCCTGAGCTTCTCCGGTTTGATCGAACGACATTGCCCTTGAGTGTTGACCGTGGCCTTCACAAATCCTTTCCCCTTCACCTGCGATGATACTCAGGTATAGGAGTGTCCCTTGAATGCGTCTCAGTAGCTGCAAGGTAATGGATGAGTTCTCTGGACTGCATGTTGAAACAGGCCGAAGTCTGGTGTTGGGATACTGAGTAAGGCTTTTCAATGGGACTTGGTTTTATTCCTTACCATCAGCATCGAGCTTTGTTCTAGTAAAAAAAAAAAAAAACACACACACACACACACACACACACAACCAAAGATGCTAACCGTGAGCCACCATGAGCCAGGTCAGCGACATGACTCCAGCTCTGAGGGTGCCCCAAATTGTGAACACTAGGATATGGAACATTGACCATAGGTCCCGGTAACTGTATACCATCCCTTGTTTCAACCTGTGCAGTCAAAATGTCTAAGGTTGCTTTATTGGTGTTTTCAAAGTTGCTGGTCCCCCCCCCCCCCCTATGATTTAGAAGCAAGAAGAAAGCTCTTGCAACAATATAGCCATTACCAATAATGTCCGAATGAAGTTAAGGCATTAACTCCCTCTCTTCCCCACCTGCCCTCCTCATATACCCATGACCCCTCACACTCCCAGCATACACCCATGACTCCCCTCTCCCCCCCCCCCACACACACCCAGCCCACAGGAAAGGCTCTAGTCTGTCAGGCATGCCCCTCTGACTTCCAGTGGGAGGCTTCCCAAAGACATGGTTTCTTTCTGTCCAGTTTATTTCTAAGGAATACCTAGCAAAGATGGTCCTCAGCAAATAGAACTATTTTCCTGTAAAGTTCTGAGGAGCCTAGTAAATGTGTGGGGCATTGACCAGTGGGTACACCCAGATGGTTTTCACCTCAGGTGCCATTTTGAATGCAATCGATTGTAACAACCCTAACCTTAGCACAAGATGGCTGAAGCACATGGAGAGTAGCCACAAGACTCAGCGCCAACTGTGGGTCGAGGTGGAGGTCTGGTTGTGTTGGAAAGGAAAGAAACCCTGCCGTTGGCCAGTGTTGGCTGCCCCGTCTTACCTACTGACTGGCCATACCAAGGACTAACATACCCCAGGTCCATGACCCACTGTCCAGAATCCTTGGAGCACTCAGGCTTTAAATCTCAGGATGATTCGGTTGCAGGAAGATAGAACAGCTGCCTTGTGGGGAGGCAGAGTCCCATGCTGTATTCGAACAATAATTCTGCAGCAACCTATACTGATGGTTATACTAAGAAATATTAAATAAGATTCATGGGTCAGACTTACATCTACAATGGCCTAAAAATACCGTACATAGTACATACTGTGTTGAGAGCTGCCTGGATTCAGGAATTGTGGGTGAATAGACCTGTACCCTACCACTAACCTGACTTTAATATCTGAGGCAGGTATTGGAAACCTCTGTATACTAACTGGTAGCCTTCTTTGCAACGGAGTTAGACATTTTTAAATGATCACTTCAGAGCGGTGCTTGAAGTTCCAAATGATTCACCTTGCTTCATGTAAGCCCTGCCAAAGGCCCAGGAAGGATTTCCCTCTAGGTGGGAGCCAGATATTTCTAACAGGGAGCAGAGGGGCACCGAGATGCCAGTGTGGGTCCTGGGATGGACCTGCAGGTAATGTAAAGTGCATGTCTCTTTTTCTGTCAGCCTTTGGCGGTGGTGCAGTGAAAAAGCTGCATGGGCGATGCCAAGTCATTTGATGTTATCCTTGCCAGCCCTGTGCTCTTCCCCACTCTCCACCTCCACCTAAAGAAGTGTTGGGAAAGGCTTTGTGCTGAAAGGCCCCCCAAACCTCATTTTCTTTCCCCCACCTCCTCTGTAATGCTGAGAAAGGAGCAGTCGTTCCATCTAATGACTAACCCATGATGCACCTCTGTCCCCTCGGCCTGCCGCCTGCTTTGCTGCCTGCTTTGTACCACCTTGACTTGCCACTTGTGTCTTCTTCCTCTGGGACAAGGACAAGCCTGAGGGATGCACTCAGTGGTCCGTGAATAGTGGAAGCATGCCTTGCGTCTGCTCAGATGCCAATCCTGGCCTTTCATGGGCTCTGTTGACCCATGTGGACCAACTTCCCTGCTGGTTACTTGGTTCCTTCCCTGTCACATCCCTGGAGTTACTGCCCAAGCTCAGTGACTTGGTAAATGATATACCCCAGCACCTTGCTAACTGCCATGGCCCTGCTGCTTCAGGCTTATCATGGTGCCATCTTGCTATCTGAAGCTCGAAACAACCATGAGGAGTTTTGCATCCCAATATGTGTCTTGCCTGCCACTATTAGCAACGATATCCCTGGCTCAGACATAAGTATCGGCTGTGATACTAGCCTGAATGTGGTTGTCGAGGTAAGAGACCCTCTTCAATTCTCACTTTGCTTTGCCTGCACGGGTTTTTTCTTCTGCACTTAGCCCTCCTGACAGCTCAGACTCTCAACTTGTAGTCTTTAACCTTCACCTGTCTGACCTTCACTAGAACTTGAAAGATCCCCTTTCGTGTTTTTCAGAGGGAATAAGCCAAAAATGTGTCTTTACTACTTGGTCATACCTTTGATAATAGGATAGTGTTTCCTAGTTTCTCATGGTGAGAGTCCTTGTCTTTTTTTAACTCAGCATGAAATGCTCTATGCAGGCCTCTCTGTAGGGTTTCTGTACCATCTGAGCAGGAGAGCTACGGACATCACATCTCTTCAGGTCAGCTGCTTCTGTCCAAAGTCCCATTGTTAGAGTTGTGATGCCAGGGGAAGGTTACAGAACAAGGGTCAGGAGTGAGCACAAAGGACTGGATCTAGCTACCTTGTAAGTTAAGTGTAAGTATCCCCAGAGGAAAGCATGGTCAATATAAATGCTCAAACTACAGAGGAGCCTGAGGCTTACAAAGCTTTCCCGGTGAGATGAGAGTCCTTCCAGGAGACAAAGTCACTCTCAGGGAGGAAGGTGACTTCCCCTGTTGCGGGTGCTCGGTGTGGTACTGGTGTCTACATTTGTTACACAGGTAATGAACTGAATGCACTAGGCGCTTCTGAGACAGGAGGATGTCTACTAGCTCCCAGAGTTCTTTGCTGCAGTTAGTGGTTATCCAACAGCAGAACGGACGGTGGCCAAGCATGTAGGCTGACCTCTTAACCACGCTCAGTTCCTTCCACCATGACCCAAAGGCAACAAGCAGATCTCTTTCTTAAGATGTTCCCATCGAAGCTGGTGCTAGGGCAGTGGTTCTCAACCTGGGGGCCGTGACCCCCCCAGGGTGGCCCATATCAGATATCCTGTATATCAGATATTTACATTATCATTCATAACACACTAACAGCATTACAGTTTTAGAGTGGTAAGGAACTACTTTTATGTCTAGGGATCACCGTAACACAAGGAACTCCATCAAAACGTCACAGAGTTAGGAATGTTGAGAACTACTGTTTTAGAGTTTACAGTGAGTTTGAAACATTAGAGAGATGCCTTGTGTCCCAAGTTCTTTCCTCTAAGTTAAATTACTTGGCAGGAAAAGGGGGAGATGCCCAGTTGGACCAAGCATCTGAATCTTCCATTAAGATCTTGGCATGGGACTATTCAATAGATTGCAATACTCTAGGTATGTCTCTTGTTACCTGTCTGTTGATGTAACCTGTCTGTTGGTTCATAAGCAATGTGGAAGCTCCCCCTGACCCCTACTTACCCTCCCTGGAGTTTAATGACTTTGCATGTTAAATAGAATCACAAAGAAGCCTATAGATTGAACCCTAGTCATTGGATGCCTTAGGACCCAGACCCAGTCCTGAGCTTTCCCCTCTAACACCTCTGTTGAAGGTGGTATGACAGATAGAAGGCCTAGGTGGACCAACATGCCTCCTGGCTTAGACATTGACTGGGACCACATTGGCTGCACTGACAGGGAAATGAGGACCAGTCACTTCTTTCTGCCAGTACCTAGTAGGACAGGATTCTCACTGCCTATACTGTCCAGCCCTTTCCCTATCTAGCCACCTCAGTTCCTCAGTAAGTACTCTGAAAGAATACCAGTTATGGGGTCAGGGGCAAAAGAGGGAAGGGAACCTCTTATCTTGTTAATCAGACATGGTTGCTCTCTCATTAGTTAAAATAACCCTCAAAAAAAAATAAAAAAATAAAAAAAGATCTAGCTCTGTGACAGACTCTGCCTTACCGCCTCACCTTTCAAATATGTTATTGAAAAGACCGGTGTGTGTAGTGGACTGGCCATGACATTCTTCCTCCAGCAGCACTCCTCACAGAGGCCTCCCCTCGAGAA
>JADRCD010208035.1:0-20020 GCA_019843815.1 Montemys delectorum | reverse complement strand
CACCATCTAGAAGTAACCATGCACAATAGTTTTATAAAAAATTCTAGGGATTTCTCTGAAAATAAGATCCATGGATAGATAAAATTCAAGAAAAATAATTTTAGATTTTATTAACATTTTACCGTAGGTGAATTTTGAATAAAAATTTTTCCATTTCACCTGTTTGTAGTTTAAAATTTTTTTAACAGTTAAAATTTTATTACACTTTATTTTTTAATTATTTTTTACACTCTATATTTTAAAACTTTGAGAACCTAGTTCTCAAAGTACAAGAATAAAAAATTTTGTTATTATTATTAATTTTTTGACATAGAGTCTCATGTAGCCCAGCCTAAGCTTGAACTCTGTCTTAGTTAGGGTTTTATAGCTATGAAGAGACACCATGACCGTGATGTCTTATAAAGAAAAATATTTAAGTGGGGCCAGTTTACAGTTTCAGAGGTTTTGTTTATTAACATCATGGTAGGAAGCATGGAAATGTGCAAGCAGACATGATACTGAAAGAACCAAGAGTTCTACATCTTGATCCAAGGCAGACAGGAAGAGATTCTTTCTACACTGGGCAAAGCTTAAGCATTAGGAGACCTTAAAGTCCGCCTATACAGTGACACACTTCCTCCAACAAGGCCACACATCCTAATAGTGCCACTTCCCATGAGCCAAATATATTCAAACCACCAGAAACTCATTATATAGCCAAGGCTGATCCTAAACTTTTCGGCAGGGGTAAAGGAGTTGAGATATCTTATGATATACCCCTGGCGGATGTTGAACTGGTCTTGAACTCATGGACATCTGTCTGCCTCTGTCTCCCAACTGCTGGAGTTAAAAGCATGTGTTGCCATTAGATCTTGCCATTCTGCATTAATGGCCGTAAAAATGTTGATAATAGGGAAATTGTGCTGAAGCTTAGTGTGTTGGTAATTTGTTATGTATTACTTTCTTGGGATGATGAACCCATTCCTACTTTTTTCTTTGTATTTATATCTGCTCATGTTATTGGAATTAAGTGTGTACTGGCAAATTAAACCTGGTAGAAAACAATTTTTGAGAGCATGCACATTTTACTTTTAGCAATTTTATTTTTCTTAAAAGAAAACTTTTTTCTCTCTCTAGACGCCTTAATCCACATTCTATTTCTGCGTTTGAAGCCAATGAAGAGCTGAGTCTCCATGTGGCTGTTGAAGGCAAAATTTATCTTACTGTTTACTGTTCTGCAGACGGGGTTAATAGAGTAAACAGTATGTCCTCAAGTGACAAGCTGACAAGATGGGAGGTGCTCGGTGTACAGGGAGCCTTGCTGAGTCACTTTATACAGCCAGTTTATATCAGCAGTATACTTGTTGGTGAGTTTCAGCACATTTGAGGATATTTAGTGGGGGGAAACAACATTTGACTTACTAATATATAACCAGCTTTTGCATATGTGAGACTTAAAGTAAAAAGCACACATCACTGTTGATGTAATTTTTGTTTTTTTACTATTTTATTAGGTTCTTAAACCCCTGCCTCCCTTTCAACACTTATTCCACCCTATTTCCTTCCAATCCCCCAATACTAGGTAGGAGAGAAAGATTAGAGGGAAAGAGGGTATAGACCTCTATAGGGTGCTCCTGCTGATTAGGGGAGCTGGGCTCCCTGGGGGAGTCCAGTCTTCATCATCAGAACCTTCAGCAGGCCAACAGCAGCAGCAGCAGCAGCAGTAGGGGCAGTGGCTACCATAGGCCCTCTCAGAGTCCCCAGATTAAACTCTCTGCAGCTGGCAAAAATGATGACCTGCTCGTGCAGGAAGAAAACCACAATCTGTGACGTAGCCTCTTATCCCACACTTGGGGTTAAAACAAAAGCATGTTCAAATAACGTAAGAAACCAAAACTCTCACTGCACATCATAGCTTTGTTGAACTATTTGTTTTGTCGTCTCTAGAAATTTCACTTATTATATGACTTGTATAATAATCTTATAGGAGGCCAAGAATTAACACACTAAACACTTAGACTTAGTCTGCCTTAAACTTACAGTTTCATTTACCTAATACTGAACCACATTTCTTCATGGAAAAGATGCTGTTTGAACCTCCTAAATCTAAATGCTTATGCTGTGTCTTGTCTTCTCTAAAAAATTAAATGCCCATTTCCGCCTTCTTCTTCTTACATCATTTAAAATATTATGTTAATCCTTTTAATCGGTCAAATGAATCTGATTAACTGGAACACAACTGACAGATTATTCATTTCTTAGATAGAAGATGCTGTTAAGTTTTGAATTTATATTTGGATGGCTTTCCAGATACTCTCTCATTAAAAAAGTTTGGAAATTTTCTTCTTTTAAGTTAGCATGCAAAGTAATGGGATTCGTTATGGCATTCTCATGTATACATGCCATTATTATTTCTTTCTGTAGTTTTTTTCTTCTATGTGTTATCATTTAGCACACACAATAATGGGAATCATGGTATTACATGGTCATATGTCATTGTATTGTGTTCATGTTCATGTCCTGTTAGTCAATAACTGCATTCCCTTTTTTCTCCTTTTTCCTCCACTGGTATCTATTGGCTTTCATGGTGTGTGTGTTTTTGTGTGTATACACTATATGCATGTACATAGACATGTATGTATGAAAATTTAGATTCTTCATATGAGAAAACATTACTAAAATCACATTGTATTTATATATTAAATTTCCTTCTCCCATTCATCTGTTGAAGGATGCCTAGGCAGGTTTCATGTCTTAGGTATTGTGCTTACTGCTGTAATAAATGTGTGGATGTGAACTTAAGTCTGGGACACTTAGATTTCTTTGGGTACATACTTAGAGATGTTACAGCTAGATCATATGGCGATTGCAGTCTTAGGGTTTGTTTTTTGTTTTTTTGTTTTTGTTTTTTAGGAGCCTCCATTCTGATTTTCATAGTGTCTACATTCCTGCCAGCAATTTATTTTGTATTTTTCTCTTTCTCAATATCCTCACCTGTATGTATTGTCATTTGTTTCCTTGATGATAGTCATCCTGACTGGGGTGAGATGAAATCTCATCTCAGCCTGATTTGGTTTGCACTTCTCTGAGGGCTTAGAATGTTTAACATTTTATGTATTTATTGGCCATTTATGTTTCTTTTGAGAATTATTTAATTCATCTGCTCATTTATTGCTTGAACGACTCAGGGAAATTTTGGTGTATAAATGTTAAGTATTAAAATTTTTATTTTTAAATTTATTTTTCTTTCATATATTACATCTTGACTGCAGTTTCCCCTTTCTTCTCTCTCTGCTAATCTCTTCTCTCCATTTTTCCTACCTTCCAAATCCACCCCCATCTTCATCTATCTCCTCAGAAGAAAATCGGCCTCCTAAGGACATCAACTAAATAACAAGCTGCAATAGACTAGGCACATACCATCACGTCGAGGCTGCACAAGGAACCCAGTAAGAAGAAAAGTGTCTCACAAATAGGCAAGAGAGTCAGAGACAGTCTTCACTCAAACTTATTATTCCCAGAAGAGTACCAAGCTACAGAAACATAACATAATATGTAGAGGACCTAGATCAGACCCCTACAGGTCCCCTGATCTCTATGAACCCCCATGAGTCCCAGTCAGTTCATTCTGAGGGCCATGTTCTTGTGGTATCCCTGACCTTTCTGGCTCCTCCAGTCCTCTCCCCCAAACCCCCAGCAAGACTCTCCAAGATCCACCTAGTGTTTTTCTGATGGACTCTGTATCTGCTCCCATTAGTTGTTGGATATAGTCTCTGCAGCCAGGACAAACTGCAGGTTGAAGGTTTGTGACTGGGTTGGTGTACCAGAGCCTCCCATATGAGTGCCTGGTTATAGAAGATGGCTAATTCCAGCATTTAGGAATCTAGGTTTTTAGAGTATTCCCTAATGAACTTTGGTTTCATCTCTTAATTGTATTAATTTGAGTATTTTTATTACTTTGGTGAAGAGTTTATTAATCTAGTTTATATTTTCAAAGGACTTATTCTTTGTATTGATTCTTTGTAGTTTTTATTTCATGTCATTGATTTAGGATTTCTTTCTGTCTATTGCTTTGGCGTCTGGCTTGTTTTTGTTTTTCTAAGACCTTTAGAGACATGGCTAAGTTGCTTAGTTGAGATCTCTCTGATTTCTTTGTTTGGTTGGTTGAGACAGAGTCTTATGTAGACTAGGCTTACCTCAAACCCATTTTGTAACTGAGACTAGCCTTGAACTCCTGATGTTCCTGCCTCTGCTCCTCAAATGCTAAAACATTTGACACCATGCCCAGCTTTTCCATATGTGTGTGTTCAACTTCATAATTCACATTGTAGAAGAGAAAATGGTTATTTGTTTTGCTAATATCATTATTTTAAATGTAGAGGAAATACATTAACTTGATTTGTGATTTAAAAGACTTAGCAAAAAGTCTCTCTCCCACCATAGTCCCTAGGCACCCATTTTGCTTCTGTGAAAGGACATATTATTGTTAGTTTCTTATTTTTTCTCCTATGGATAATTAAGTTGTGCTTTATTGAAATCAGTATATATATTCTTTTTTATATTTTATACTTTAGATACACAGATACCAACAGGAACATCCAATTTATACTTTTCTACATCCACCTTTCTTATTTAAAAAAGGACCTTGGAAAGATTTACATATGTGTATGTAAATAACATCTTTATTAATCCTTTTGGCTTTATAATACATGAGTATATCATAATTTATTTAACCAGGTATCAGTTGATGGCATTCTAGATTGTATCTGATCTTTTGTGCCTACTAAAATGTTATTGTACCAGGAAGTGGTGGTGCAACACCTTTAATCCCAGCACTTGGGAGACAAAGGCAGGCGGATTTCTGAGTTCGAGGCCAGCCTGGTCTACAGAGTGAGTTCCAGGACAGCCAGGGCTACACAGAGAAACCCTGTCTCAGAAAAACAAAACTCAAAAAACAAAGAAACAAAAAACAAAAAACAAAAAAAATGTTATTGTGAATGACCTCTTCATACTTAATATTCATACATGTAAAGGATATTTATAGTATGAAGTCCTGCAAGTAACATTGCAAGTCAAAGATATGCAGTTCTGTGAACTATTCCAAAGGGTCACTGGTGTGCCTCCCCACTGACTGTGAGTGAGAGTGCCTGCTTACTCACACCACAGTCCACGGAGAACTTGTATTTAACACTTGTTTAGATTCTATTCTTGACTAATGTTCTTACCGTCTATTCAGTTTGAGCCCATTTGAATCCTTTTTTCAAGACATGTTAAATTTTTCTAAATCTTCTGTAGCAGATTCTCTTTGTTCTTGATAAATGTGTTAATGGAATCTAAGAAATTTGTGTGCATTTTTGGGAACCACATAGTTGGTGATGAGAGCTTTTGTTAAGTTTTATCATGGTATTTTAAAAAAAATGTGTGTGATATAACTTCATACTGTAGTTATAATATTGCAAAAGAGACTAGACATTGATTCTTTTGCATATTTGGTTAGTGAATTGGAACAGGAACAGAAAAATTAGATCTGGTCATTTGACTGCCACTTTGCACTGAGCAGTTCAAGGCGGGGTGGTATGCAGGCAATGGAAAGAAAATGGCTTTGGAAAATTGAGTCAGATTTTTCCTCTCAGTCTCTCTATGGATCTTAAGAAAGTAGTGATCTGTCTGGTATAATCTAAAACTGTGTTATGTGTAAGAAAATGAAGCTTTCTGGACCTCTTGGTATCTGTAATATAAAGCTTAGAGGACACAGTTTAAAGACTCTTCAGTGGATTCTGACACAAGTAGTTGAATGGCTCACATTTTTAGCAATTCTAACTTAAACAACTGTATTCTAAGAGAGTGATTTAGATCCTTGGAAGATCTTGAGAGTTAATTGAAGTTTATTTGTTATGTCATACAGTTTCTTACCTAATATATAGCACTTATTAAATGCTATTCTGAATAGGTCATCATCTTAGGCTGTGTTAAAACTTAGTAGAGTATAGGAGTGAGCACAACCAGTTGTGTTAAATGGCTCCAGTTCTTTTTTTGGGGGGGGGGGGGGAGGGGGTTGGAATTTTTTTTTTTTCGAGCCCTGGCTGTCCTGGAACTCACTTTGTAGACCAGGCTGGCCTCGAACTCAGAAATCCGCCTGCCTCTGCCTCCCAAGTGCTGGGATTAAAGGCGAGCACCACCACCACCCAGCTTTGGCTCCAGTTCTTTACGAGCTTCATCCTTTATATAATTGAACTTTGCTTCACTTTTAATTCTATAACAAGGAGCATTACAGGTTAAGTTTAAATCTTTGAAAATAACTATCTCCCTTCTCTTAAGTCTTATGGAATGTTAGAATCCTTTTTAAAATAAGTTTAAAATTACATTTTATTTGTGTTTGTGTATTCATGTGTCACACTATATAAGTGCAACTTGGGAGGAATAGGTTATCTCCTTCCACTATGTGGATTCTGGGATCAAACTCAGTAAGAGTCATGTCAGTGATCCTACAATTCTTTATATTGATTCTTCCAAGCCCATGTTAACTTAGAATATGAATGCAAAGAACAATGTATTAAGAACTTCATTTTAGCTTTGGAAAGGTTTTCAGGGTCTTTAATAGGAGATTTGGGTTTAATAAAGGACAGACGGCATGCATGACTTACCGCCCTGCTGCAGTCTGTCCCATTCATCGTTTCTAGTTTCTCCTGCAAGAGTGTCTGACAAGTTGTCAAAACAGTATGAAATCTCTTTCTGAGAGATAACCCTCACCTTTCCTCTGGCTGCCACCAGGATCCTAGTCTTTTCCAATTTCTTGGCATTTATCAGTTTAGTTGTCTGATGGCCAAAGTGAGTGGCTCTAGTAGCTCTTGAGAAAACCTTTACTCTCCTCAGCAATATTAGGAGAATACAAAACTGGCATTCTTTGACTTACTTTATGTCCTGAAATGGAACATTGTGGTCCTCTATTGGTTATAATGTGTGGCCATTAGGTATAGAAGATTAAGTGACCTTTGCTGAGAGTCAGCCTTGTTTGATCCCCCAGTGCTGATTTCATGCTGAAACCAGAGAGTTGAGACAAAATGAGCAAGTTCTTTCTGGCAGAACTCTGTAAAAAGTACTATTTCTTTGTGGGTCAGTACTGGTTGCTTGTGTTTTTAATTCTTTTTTATTTTATGTATGTGGGTATTTTGCCTGCATGTATGTTTGTGTGCCATGAATGTGCAGTGTCTGAAGAACCCAAGGAGGTCGTCAGACCTTCTGGTACTGAGGTTACAAAAGGTTGTGAGCCACTCTGTGTGCTGGGAAGAACAGCCAGTGCTAACCCTGAGCCACCTGCATGCCCCTGGCTCTTTGCTTTTGTTCACCGGTATTTCTTCATTATTTCCTTCTTGAGCCTTTTTACATGGAACTGTTGTTACTATGTTGTACTGATCCGGTATCATATATGGAAGTAGCTGCTAAGAGGATAGATGTAGGATAGAGAAGATTAAAGGAGAAGTGAACTTTAGGTTGTTTACAGTTAACCCATTGCCATTATTCATCTTTAGTTTTTTAATACAACCTTTTGATCTTAAATTCCTGAGTATATTTTGTTTTTTCTTTCTAGGTGATGGGAATTGCAATGACACAAGAGGCCTAGAGATCGCAATAAACCAGCGTGTTGATGATGCACTCACTTCAAAACTGCCCATGTTTTACTTGGTCAACAGACCTCATATTAGCTTAGTGCCCACTGCATATCCTCTGCAGATAAACTTGGACCATAAATCACTCAGTTTGAATTGGGCACAAGGGGACAATTCTTTGGAGATTGTGGATGGCCTAAGTGGGAAGATCACTGAAAGGTTAGAATTACTACTTTCTCTAAAAAATTTTTTTAAAAAGAATCATATACTAAGCAAAGAAGGCATTTTATTAAAATATTGAAATACAAAGCTCAACAATTTTATATATTATTTATTGAATTCAGAACAATTTTTATTGAGTGTGGCCAGTTACTAACATCATATTCATTATAAATTCATTTGGGGGAAATATGAGGTTAGAGCAGTTATATTGTAAGTGGTAAAACCAGCATTCAACCCTAAGGAATCTGTCTGTCTCTGGATCCTGTGTTTGTTAAAGCATCATCTTGTATCAGAATCATAGAACTTGTTCTTTAAAGTTGAATTTCTGGATCTGGGATCAGGAATCTGCATTTTTCACATTCTATCCCAAATATTATGAACACTTAAGTCTAAAAACTATTGTAACATGTTACACTGCTTTCTATTATGATAGCTATGTAAGTTGCATGTGATTTTCTAGTATTTTTCTAATTCACCCCTGTAGTAAGGATTACAAACTGGAGTTCTAATCTAGACATTTTATTTCCAAAGGCATTATTTTTAAACATAATATTCTATACCTTTTAGATACTTCTTTGTAATGTTCCTGCAATATGTTTTTTTGTTGTTGTTTTGTTTTGTCTTTGTTTTTGGTTTTTTTGTTGTTGTTGTTATTGTTTTTTGAGACAGGGTTTCTCTATATAGCCCTGGCTGTCCTGAACTCACTCTGTAGACCAGGCAGGCCTCGAACTCAGAAATTCGCCTGCCTCTGCCTCCCAAGTGCTGGGATTAAAGGTGTGTGCCACCATCGCCTGGCACAATTTGTTATTGAATAAAAATAAAAATGTCTCCTAATGTATATACACATTTTAAATGAACAGTGATGTTAAAAGCTTAATGCACAGGGGAAGAGAAGCCTTTTTTCTTCAGGACTAGAGATATGCTAAGTTATCTAGGACCCAGTAAACAACCCTATACCCATGCACACATATGTTGTCCCAAGTAAACCCAATGTTCTTTTAGTGTGCCCCCCCAAGTTTACATGTTTTCAGTGTCTTCCGTATAGAAGGATATTTAACTAAGACCAATACAACTATTTCTTGGCGTGAAAATCATCAAGCATAATACTTTAGGAGAATACTCAAGATAGAGTCAAGAATAATATAGACTACCAGATTAATACGTTGTCTGTGCTTTGGATTCACCTTTATACATTCAACTATGTCAAAGATATTTTAAAACTCAGAAAATAATGGCATGACAAAATGGAATAAATAAAAATGAAATTAGTATAATTTTTTTATTATGGCCAAGCATTTACAAATAATAGAAACATAGCAGTGGATATGTCTATTAGGCTATGTGAATCTTAGTCTCAAAGAATTTCAATAAAACAGAGAAAGTCCAATCTAGTGGTACTGACCCTGGCACCAGAGATGAAAAAACAGGGTCCCTAGATTCTGACCAGCCTGGGCTTCTGAACAAAAGGTGTTTGTGTTTTGTTGTTGTTGTTGTATTTTTAGATATTCAAGCCCTAAAGACTCTGCCAAAAAAAAATTAAAGCCAGAGTCTCACTATTCAGCCCTAGCTAACTGGAACTCAGCAGTTCTCCTGCCTTTGTTCTCACAGAGCACTAAGATCAACGGCAGGTACCACCATATCCAGCCTGCCAAAAAGCCTCAATTTTTTTTTTATTGAGTTATGTGTGTATCACGTTTTATTATCCTTTCTTCTATTGAGGGGTGTTTACCTTAGATTCTTTCAATTTCCTGGCTGTTGGAAATATAGAGCAGGCATTATCTGTGGAGTTGGATATCAAGTCATTAGGTATGTATATGCCCAGGAATGGTATAACTGGATCATATAGTAGGTTTATTTTTTTGTTTTTGTTTTTTGAGGATTTTCCATACTGATTTCCAGAGTGGCTCCATCACAAGTTAGTAAGTGTTCCCTTTGTCTATGGCTTCCTCTGGCTTTGATTGTCAGTCACTCTATCTTAGCCACTCTGCCTAGAATGAGATGAAATCTCAGTTGTCTTAGTTTGCACCTCCCTCCCTATCTTCTAAGTGTGATGAACACTCTTTGAGGTATCTCTTAGCCACTTTTATTTATTATTGAAAACTTCAGAGCCCTGTGGCACAGTGCCCAGAGCTGATTCTGTGCCACAGTGCTCCATACCCACATACCACTGGGAGAGAGTGAGTCTCCCAGGAGTGCTGATAAGCTTGTGAGGACTGGTAAGACCACTGCTTGTCCTCGGAGGGAAATTCCAGAGCCCTTAGGACACAGGAACTGAGGAGCAGCCTGGAATATGATCCTTCCAGTTCCTGTCTGTGCCCAGAGCTGATCCTGTGCCACAATCCTCCAAACCCAAATACCTTTGGGAGAGAGATGGTCTTCCAGGAGTGCCAACACACCTGTGAGCACAGATAAGACCACCACATCTGCTCAAATTTCTGGCCCAAGAAGGACCTATCCTGAGCCATTAGATCACAGGAACCAAGGAACATCCAGGGACAGGATCCTTCTGGTTTCCATCTGCAGCCCAGAGCTGACTCTGTGCGAGAGCTCTCCATACCCAAATTTCTCCCAGAGAGAACTGGTCTCCTAGGAATACTGGCACACAGGCTTGCAGGAGGGACAAGCCACAGTCAGAGACAGCAAGAACAGCTAACACCAGAGATAACCAGATAGCAAGAGTCAAGGGGAAGCAAGTACATAAGCAGCAGAAACCAAGATTACTTGGAATCATCAGAAACCAGTTCTCCCACCATACCAAGCCCTGGATACCCCAACACACCAGAAGAGAAAGACTCTGATTTAAAATCACATCTCGTGATGGTGATAGAGAACTTTAAGAAGGACATAAATACCTCCCATAAAGAAATACAGGAGAACACAGGTAAACAACTAGAAGCCCTTAGAGAAAATACAAAAATCCCTTAAAGAATTATAGGAAAACAGAACCAAACAGGTGAAGGAATTAAACAAAACTTTCTAGGATCTAAAAGTAGAAATAGAAACAATAAAGAAATCACAAAGGGAGACAACCATGGAGATAGAAATCCTAGAAAAGAGATCAGGAGTCATAGATGCAAGCATCACCAACAGAATACAAGAGATAGAAGAGAGAATCTGAGGTGCAGAAGATACCATAGAAAACATTGACACAACAGTCGAAGAAAATGCGAAATTCAAAAAGCTCCTAACTAAAAGCATCCAGGAAATACCGGACACAATGAGAAGACCAAACTAAGGATAATAGATATAGAAGAGAGTGAAGAGTCCCAACTTAAAGGGCTAGTAAATATCTTCAAAAAATTATAGAAGAAAACTTCCCTAACCTAAAAAATGAGATGCCCATAAACATACAAGAAGCCTACAGAACTCCAAATAGATTGGACCAGAAAAGAAATTCCTCGTGTCACATACTAATCAAAACACCAAATGTACAAAACAAAGAATATTAAAAGCAGTAAGAGAAAAAGGCCAAGAAACATATAAAGGCAGACCTATCAGAATTACACCAGACTTCTCACCAGAGATTATAAAAGCTAGAGGATCCTGGGCAGATGTCATACAGACCCTAAGAGAACACAAAATGCAAGCCCAGGCTACTATACCCAGCAAAACTCTTCAATTACTATAGATGGAGAAACCAAGATATTCCATGACAAAAGCAAATTTACACAATATCTTTCCATAAAACCAGCACTACAATAGATAATAGATGGAAAACACCAACACAAGGAGAGAAACTATACCCTAGAAAAAGCAAGAGAGCAATCTTCTTTCAACACACCCAAAAGAAGATAGCCACACAAACATAAAAATAACATCAAAAATAACAGGAAGCAACAATCACTATTTCTTAATATCTCTTAACATCAGTGGACTCAATTCCCCAATAGAAAGACAGATTAACAGACTGGTTATGTAAACAGGACCCAACATTTTGTTGCATACAGGAAACTCACCTCAGTGTCGAATAGAATCAACTTTCACAGAGACAGTATTCAAATTAACAAAAGCAGAAATTTAAAGGGAGATATAACAACAGAAACTGATGAAATTAGAAATATTATCAGATCCTACTACAAAAAACTGGAAAATGTGGATGAAATGAACAATTTCTAGATAGATATCAAATAACTAAGTTAAATTAGGATCAGATAACCATCTAAACAATCCCATAACCCCTAAAGAAATAGAAGCAGACATTAAAAGTCTCTCAACCAAAAAAGTCCAGGACCAGATGGGCTTAGTGCAGAATTCTATCAGACCTTCAAAGAAGACCTAATACCAATACTCTTCAAACTATTCCACAAAATAGAAACAGAAGGAACACTACCCAATTCACTCTATGAAGTCAGTTACACTGCATATTTTCCCTTGGAGATGGAGTTTGTGTCTAATCAGGAACCTGTCACAATTTCCTTTATAGAGGACTTCATACGACACTTTTTTTCTACTTCTATCATGTTTAATATTCCAATTAGATTTCAAAAACTGAAGAAAAGAAAAAACTTCATAGCCTGTTATTTTAAATTAGGCCATTTATTCCCTTGATTTTTGTTTTGTTGCGGTTGTGTTTGTTTGTTTTGCTTTGTTTTGTTTTGATTTTGCTTGGCCATTTTATCTCCAGATTAGGATTCTTTTTTTTTCTCTTTTTATTAGATATTTTCTTTATTACATGTCATACAATATCTCCTTTCCCAGTTTCCCCTCCAAAAAAAATTTTTTTAAAAAAATTTAGAAAACAACAACAAAAACAAACCCCTGTTCTTCTCCCCTCTCCCCCTGCTCCCCACATCACCCTCTCCTGCTTACTGGCCCTGGCATTCCCCTACATTGGGGCATAGAACCTTCACAAACCCAAGGGCCTTTCCTCCCATTGATGACCGACTTGGCCATTCTCTACTATACATATGCTGCTGGAGCCATGAGTACCACCATGTGTACTCTTTGGTTAGTGGTTTAGTCCCTGGGAGCTCTGAGGGTACTAGTTAGTTCATATTGTTGTTCATCCTAAGGGGCTGCAAACCCTTCAGCTCCTTGGGTCCTTTCTCTAGCTCCTTGATTGGGGACCCTGTACTCAGTCCAATGGATGGTTGTGAGCCTCTACTTCTGTATTATTCAGGCACTGTCAGAGTCTCTTAGGAGACAGCTATATCAGGATCCTGTCAGCCAGCACTTGCGGGCATTCACATTAATGTCTGGATTTGATGATTGAGTATGAAGATTCCCAGGTGGAGCATTCTCACTCAGGATGATATTCTCCTAATCTATTCATTTCCCTAAGAATTTCATAAATTAATTGTTTTTAATAGCGGAATAGTACTCCATTGTGTAGATGTACCACAGTTTCTGTATTCATTCCTCTGTTGAGGGACATCTGGGTTCTTTCCAGCTTCTGGCTATTATAAATAAGGCTGCTATGAACATGGTGGAGCATGTGTCCTTATTACATGTTGGAGCATCTTCTGGGTATTTGCCCAAGAGTGGTATAGCTGGGTCCTCTGGTAGAACTATGTCCAATTTCCTGAGGAACTGCCAAACTGATTTCCAGAGTGGTTGTACCAGCTTGCAATTCCACCAGCAATGGAAGAGTGTTCCTATTTCTCCGCAACCTCTCCAGCATCTGCTGTCACTTGAATTTTTTATCCTAGCCATTCTGACTGGTGTGAGGTGGAATCTCAGGGTATTTTTGATTTGCATTTCCCTGATGACTAAGGATGTTGAACATTTCTTTAGGTGCTTCTCAGCCATTTGATATTCATCAGTTGAGAATTCTTTGTTTACCTCTGTACCCCACTTTTTAATAGGGTTATTTGGTTCTCTGGAGTCTAACTTCTTGAGTTCTTTGTATATATTGGATATTATCCCTGTAGCAGATATAAGATTAGTAAAGATTTTTTCCCCAATTTATTGGTTGTCATTTTGTCCTATTGACAGTGTCCTTTGCCTTACAGAAGCTTTGCAGCTTTATGAGGTCCCATTTGTCAATTCTTGATCTTAGAGCATAAGCTATTAGTGTTCTGGGAACAGGGTTTTGTTTTTTTGTTTTTTTGTTTTTTTTTTTTTCAGTAGGAAAACCGGGAAAGGAAATATCATTTGAAATGTAAAAGAAAATACCTAATTAAAAAAAAAAAAGAAAGTAGAGGAGGCTGAAGAGGAGAAAACAGGGTTACCCTGAAACCTAGGCTCTGAACTGGCACATTTTATCTTTGTTCACCATAAAAAATCATAAGCCTAGCACAAATTCAAGAGGATGCATGGCTCTGAAAAGCTACGTGGAAACCAGAGGAATGGAAAGTTTTAACAGTTTTAATCATCTGTCAGAACAGCTAATAAATTATAATAGGGAAAAGTTAACTTATTAAAAAGGTTTGCAATCTGGAACCAAGATTTACTAGAACAGACAATGTGTATATGTGTATGCACATACATATACTTGTATGGATGGTTATGAAGGAGTGTTTTCTCAATTAAAGTTTGCTTGCAGAGGATGCAGTGTACGGTTTCAGATTCGATCCATGTGTCCTTCATGTCACTATTGCTCTAGTCAGAACTCAATGGTTGTCCTCACTCCAGAAGGTGCTTCCCTGCCACTGTTTAGTCAAGCATCGGAAAATCACTGCTCCACTTTGTATTACCATAGTTTAGTTTTCCTTGAAATAACAAAATTACTCAAATACAAACACTCAGTTTTAACTTTTGATGTAGTACAGTAACAAGTTATATTATCTCTGACAGCAGTTAAATACTCAGTATAGTTCTTATCCAAAATAAACCTTCCCTACATGTATTCTTCTGCCTAACTGGGACTCATAAATATTTGTGGACTCTTATTTAATCCCCACAATTGCCAGGATAAGTCATTAAGTATGATTACTGTGTGTTTCATTCCTTTCAACTTTAGTTCTCCATTTAAAAGTGGTTTATCAATGGCAAGTCGGCTTTGTAAGGCTGCAATGTTAAGTCGATTTAATCTGCTTGCCAAGGAAGCTAAAACAGATGATTTACTTGAAGCTCGGACATATCACGCGGCTAAGGTAAGGTGATCATAAAAGTATAAGACAGTCGTGTTGTAAATACATGGAGACAGCAAGCATTTATTAAACGGCTCTGTATATAACATTATATTACTTACTTTGCAGAACATCTTTTTCTTATCTCCAGAGAAACAAATGTAATAAATTGTTTTTCCCTGCATGGCATTATTAACTATAGAATGTTAAATCTTTCAATAATACATTGCTCAAGATAGGTTTAATTCCAGGCCCTAATTAGATTGCTTGCACATTCAAGGCAAGCACTGTAGCACTGAGCTAAAGTCATAGTACATACTAGATTTTATTCATTAAACTTTCATTTTGATATGGCTTATCATGTACATACTTCCATGTTACCATTAGTATTTTGATATTCCTGATTTTAATAATACAGTATTGTATTAAAGTCTCTTAATTTTGCACTGGAATAACCAACACTTTTGAGCTGTAAAGCAGTCATATTAACTACAGGCATGTATATATACTCCCACTTATAGCCATATCAACTACAAGCCTATGTAGATAGTCCCATATACACTTACATCAATCACAATCCTATGTACACATACCACAAATAGCTAAATCAATTACAATTCTGTATACACATATCCAGTTAAGAAATGTATCAACTGCAAACCTGTGTACATACTCCCACATACAGTTATAGAAGCTATAAGCCTTTGTACACATACTCACATACAACCAAATACAAGCTTCTCTGGATCATTGCTGTTTTCAGTGATGTAAAGAGACTATCGGTGCTTTTGTAAATACATTACGAAAAATAAACAAAATAGTCAAAATCGCCCTTTCGTAACTCTGGAAATGAATTAAAAATAGGAAATGTCAAATATCAGAATTTTCTTGAAAAAGTGCTAGGACTTTAAATAAGAGTAACAAGTTTGTGTTCTTGCCTGGAGCTGTTCTCATTCTCTTGTCTTCATCTTTCTAGTGTGAATGGTTTGAATCGTAGGGAGTATAGTTACCAGAATTCAGATGCCCTTAAAGTCATAGCTTTATTGCCAGACTCAGTAGGCTTGATATGGGACAGAGGACAACAAATTCGTAGGGTTTTTTTTTTTTTTTTTTTTTTTTTTTTTTAGCTTAAGGTGCCAAACTTGGTAGGAAATGAATAGGAAAAGCTGGTAAATCCACTGGCTCAAGTTGGAGTCCTTGTTTGAAGCAAGTGGTAAATCTGTTTACCAAGATGATATGGGTAAATGAAAAGACTGAAATCAATTTGAAATTCTCTTTCTTCTTTGGCTGATAGGAAAACTAGAGTCATGTAGAAGATGAGCTCAAGAAAAACAGGCAGCGAATGAAAGCTAAAGGATACTTAATATATAGGTGCAATATTAAATATACCCACTCCCACATGCAAGTTTGCCAGAAGAAGATAGAAGCCCTATGGGTCTCATGTTTGAGTACAGTGCCTGTATATTATTTGTCTCTTAAGTTATATAGGTACAAGGTAATCACTGGGATGCTAGGCCTACGATAAAAACAAAAGGGAAGAGTGAGGATCAGAGCATAGCAGCTCAACACGGATGAAGACAGATCTCAATGAAAGCAGAGCTGTAAAGTAACAGCATAAACATCTGAAAGATCTATTCTAGCCACTGTGGCATTAAAATATCAATTAACAGGAGAATGAAATGTAGGAAATTGTCATATACTTGGAAATTTTTTTACTTTAAATGCTTATATTACAAAAGAATCCTAGAAATCACTTAAGCTCACAACTCAAGAAACTGGTTAAAACCTGGAGCATAAACATAAATAAAATGGAATAAATAATACGTACCAGAGTGGAAATCAATAAAATCTGAAACAAAAATTAATAAAAAAATAAATGAAATCTAAAATTGGTTCAAAAACAATGAGTTGTTTTGTTAGTGGAGGGCCTTGCTTTCATATAGATGGCTGCTGTTTAGAAACATGGGCTTCAGTATATAGCCCAGGCTAGCCTAACTCTTATCAATCATCCTTCCACTTCTCATGTGCTGGAATGGCTACACTTCTCAAGTCAGTAGTGATTAATCCTTTTTCTTTTCATTAATCCTTTTTTCATGTAAGATTTCCATGTAGCATATTTTATAGCATTTTAAACCAAGTAGAACTTCTTTCAAACCTTGCCACTGTTCATCAAGTAAATTTAAATTATATTCTAAATTCTCTGTTGTCATTTCAACAGTGTTCATGGCCTCTACCAGGAATAGACACCATTTTAAACACATGAGAAGAGACTAAGCTACACACAAAGTCCTTGTCTAAAAATAAAACTACACACCTTGTCAGTAGGCCACACTATAAACAGATGTGCTCTCATCCAGACTTACAAGTGTTTCAGAAATAAATCACAAGAAAAATTAATTTAGTATGATTCTTTTGATGGCTATAAGGATTTCTGGATAGTAAATGAATATTGGCTTTGGTTGATAGCCAATAGGTACATTATCCCTTAACAAAACAATCGAGGTATTCTTTAAAACTTTAAGGCAGGCATGGGCTTATCCTTAAGCCGTAGCTAGTAACTTGTTCATGTTAGAGCTATGTGGAATGCAGTCACCTTGGCAGTGCTCTGAGCCAGAGCTAGGCAACTTTTTGCTAGCAGCTTCTTCATCAGCACTTGTTGCTTTATTCTCACTTTGATGGAGTCAGGCTCTTTCCCTAAACCTCATGAACAACTCTACTCCACCAGATGGACCACACCAGATGCTATTGATGGTTTGGATGGATGAGGCATAATGCATTCTAGTGAGACTGAAAATGGTATAGCCACTTTCAGAAAACAATTTGGCTTTCCTCCTGCCCCCTGCGCTACAAAAGTAAACATACTTGCCATGTGACTCAGCAATACCACTGGCATTTGTAGAAATAAGACTTACATTAATGTTTATAACAGCATTCTCCTAATAGTGAAAACTGAAACATGCACGTTCATAAGCTGGTGAATGGACAGATGTGATAGATTCACACAGTGGTGTGAATTGACAATGAAAAACCAAGCCTGACACATGAAATAGCATGAATTGGAAAATATTTTGCTAGCATGACATAGCAGAGTGCTTACTCGTTAATCTCTTACATGAAACTTCCAGGAAACTAAATCTAGAGACAAAAAAATGTGTAGTTGCCTGTGGTTAGGGCCAAAAGTAGAGACTGACTGTAGGCCTCAGGAGACAGAATGGAAGATTTAGATGCAGTGAAGTTAGATTACCCCTGGATGTGGTAACATTTGCATATCCCAATAACTCTGACAGAGATCACAGTGGATAAGTTTTATAGTTAACCATACTTCAGTAAAGGTAGCTCTGTGAAGGTATACATATTCATTAATTAAAAAATTAGAACACATGAAAATAGCAGTGGTAGTTATCTATAGTTTGTTATAGATGATATTTTTGTATGTTTCTTTATATTTTTGTCATGAATTTATTTAATCTTAATTATAATGTTAAATAACAAGCAAAATTGCCTGTTTAGGCATATTTGGAAAGAATTGATTTAAATTAGCATAGGAGTTCAGGTTTTTCATTAGATTTTTTTTAAATTTAAAGTTCAACAGTATGGGGTTATTTACTTTGCACACCAATTTGATGCAATCAATTTTCTCTCTCTAGTGTATGTCTGGACCCTATCAAGAAGCTAAGGCGTTACTGAAGGCCTACTTGCAGCAGCATGGCTATGGCTCCTGGATTGTGAAGGCTCCCTGTATAGAGCAATTTAGTATGTGAATTAGACAACACGTTGACATATTAAAAATCTTTTATTTTTGGTGTATTTGACTGGTAAAAATGCTTTAAACTATAGAGACTTTAGCCCTTACAGTGGAAATTTTGCAATGGTAATGCCTGGTTATTGCTAAAAATGTGTAAATACCCATGATACCTTGCACCTTGCATTGAGACATTACAGTCCTTTGCCTTTTATAAAAAGAATTACCTAAACTTGTAGACATTTTCCATTATTTTTGTAGACATGAAGCTATTATGACCCTTATGTAGTTTTAAGGAGCCATTAATCTTTTAATGGGTTTAAAACATAATTCATATAACTTGGTCTTTACTTTAAATTTATCCATACAGATGTAATATCCAACATTGTGTCTGATATCCAAACATAGGTTTTTATAATTAAAAGTGAAAGTCAAGAATAAAAATAATACTAACTTAACTAATTTAGCAGGCATTTGGGTGTGCCACTTACCCTGCTTGGTGACAGAAAACCAATAATTAGAATGTTACTGTCGCTCAGGATTTCATGAGTAAACACATATAAATACCTAAAACCCTAATCACATTAGGAAAGAATCTGGTAATGATTATGATTAATAATATTCTTTAAAAAGAGTTCCCTTTTTAAGTAGCCTATAGGATTTATAACACATGTAATTTATTTCTTTATAATTAGACTAGTAGAGATTTTTAATTTGTAGGGAAATAAGACATTTTTTAACATCATAGATCTTTGTTTAGACAGTAGTTAGATGAGAAGGACAGCTTAATCACGTATTTTTACTTTATTCTTTTTCAACCAACTATATCAAGCATCCTTGGTTCTTAAGTTTGTTCCTCTTACCTTATTTAAATCTCTACTAAATTTATGAGTCCCCTCACCCTACACAGGCTGTTGTCTCAACTCTAAGTGTGTGCTGAAACTATTCTGTAAAGACACGTATCTCTGGGTGGTTTAGACTCTACTTACTAGATTGAACCATGAGAGTTTGCATTTTTACATGATAAAAATGATTAAAATATGAACAGAGTCTGGATCAATGTAAATATATTAGCAAATTACATCTCAGTTGGTTGTATGGTACTTATTATTTTTGCTAATTTCTCTAGTTAACATTTTCTTGTAAATATTTTTAAATCTCTTTCTTAAAAGCTTTTAATGGAAATTTTAATTTAAATTCTTTTAATGGAAATTTTCAACCTATTTTTTTTAATTTTGCTACTTAATAGTAAAATTGCCTTTGAAAACTCAAAATGCTTCATCTTTTCTTGGCCACTCACATTTATAACATTTGGGAAAGTTGATGATTAGTCTCTGAAGCCTCACTAGTCAAGGATCCAAGAGCTGTCCTGTGAAGAGAATCAGTAGAATTATGATCTCTTTTCTTAAGTTTGCAGTTCTGAGGGGAAAATAAGTCAAATATAACTCAGTTGCTTTTTT
>JADRCD010208033.1:0-15201 GCA_019843815.1 Montemys delectorum | reverse complement strand
TGCAGGTGAGGCAGTGCAGGTGGGATAGTGCAGGTGAGGCAGTGCAGATGGGATAGTGCAGGTCAGGCACTGCAGATGAAGCAGTGAAGGTGGGATAGAAAATCCAAAGAGTCAAAGGCCTGTAGAGATCTTTGTACTCATTCTAAGAAAGCACTTGATCCTGGAGACACCAAAGGGATGAAGAAGGAAGACCACTATTAGATGTGTATTCACAAAAGTAACTGATGTATGTAGCCAGGAAGCTCCAAGTAAACACCTTCTGGAAGTCCAAGTGGCATGTGGTAGTGGCTTTGCCTGTCACCAGATGTCACCAGGTGCTGAGAGAGAAATGGAGACCTTAAAGATGGACTGAAGATGGGTATGCTAGGCTGGAAGGCCATGCCTGTGGCTGGCTTGGAGACGGTTCTCAGGGAGGAGGAAGTCCACAGGGCTGACCGAGCAGGTCTAGACAGCAGTAACAGGGAAGCTGAGTTTAAAGTGCTAGGAGAGATAGTGCAGCTTTACTGCAGAGAACACAGCTGGGGAGAGAGGTTGTGTCCCTGTAGGGTAGAAGTAGACACTGAGAAGAGGTCCCACAGATCCTGGGGCCAAAGATCTGCATCCCAGGAGAAGATCCCCAGAGAGGAAGTCAGCAGCCAGGAGGTAACAGATGGGTCAGATGGAGGGAAGGGAGGCAGTGGAGGGAAAGAAATAGAGCCGTGTGCGTACAAGCTAGTTCTTAGAGGAGGAGCCTTGAAGGCAGTAGAGAGGGTATTATCATGGGGGAGGGGAACTGTGAAATCAGGTTGTGGTTGCTGTTCTATATCCTTATTCATGGCTTGATGGTCGGATGAAAAATCTAGTGGGAGGCAGGAATGTAGGAATGGGAAGTGGAGCTGTCCCCCGCAAGAGCCCTTTGAACTACTTGTTAGAAATGGGAGGGGGAAGAAAGACAGGAAAGGTGCAAGCAGGTCTGTACCTACAGTTTCTGTCTGTCATGTGGGGTCCTTGACTTGACAGTCCTGCCTTCCCCCCCCGAAAAGCAAGAAGCAAGCGAGGGCGCTGAAGGGCAGATGCTGCATCCTGCACTGCTGTGTGCCACCTCATGTGCGAAGGTAAGGTACGATTTTTGCTGTTATTTGTCTCTCAAGAAAGGGTCTCACTCTCTCTCTCTCTCTCTCTCTCTGTGTGTGTGTGTGTGTGTGTGTGTGTGTGTACAAATGTACAGTATGAGGGGTGGGAACTCAGGGCCTTCTTTATGCTGGGATCCTCTTCTACTTCTGAGCTCCATCCTTAACAGTGGATTTGGTTCTCGATGTAGGATGAAATGTGTGTGTTTGTTTGTTTGTTTGTTTGTTACATTAGAAACCCAGATCCAGGGCTCTTATGTAAAACCTTGGTGCCAAACTGGGTTTAGACTTGGGGGCCTTTGCTTCTAATTTTATTTTAAGATACTAACACAGTGCTATGAGACCCAACTGCGTTAACATCCCCAGCGAGGTCCAGGGCTTTGCCCTGTAGCAGACACTTGAGGGCCTCAGCAACACAATAGGGATCTTCACACCCAGTGAATCAATACAGACATAAATAGCCTCGCATCTGTGCAGGTGCTTTCTCTCCAAACGAGTTCTATAGGACTCAAAGTGAAGAGAAGCAGCTTCTTTTTTTTTTTTTTTTTTTTTTTTTTTAAGACATTAGTAAATAGGGGTCTGTAGTGGGACTAATAGAAAAGTAGAGATTAGCGGAGAGGAGAAGAAAATAAACGTTCTAAAGGACTCTCTTAAACCTCGCCCCCCTCAACTCCCTTGGGTGACAATTTTCAATAATTCTCCAAAAGGCTCCAGAAATGGGTTGAGGGATTGCATATACTGGGAAGGCATGCTGGACTTCACTGGTGTTTCCTGGTGTCCACTGTGATGATTTCGTCTGTTTGAGACTCAAGCGTGGGACTTCCCTAGGATTCTCATTATTCCCAGAAACTGAAGCAGGAATGTGGCTCTATGTCTCATCCCATCACTGTTTAGGGCCAAACTTCTTAAATAAGAGCAGCTATTCCAGGGGAGACAACCCGGTTCCAAACTGATGAGTAAGACTGACCTAAAAGCTTGAGGGACGCCTCAAAGGACAGGGCACGGTTGAAGTGAACGTAATGAGTTTTGTTAGACACAATTGTTTCTTTGTTAAGATCAAAGCTGTCATCATTCTTTTTAAATACGACCTGTAGAGAAAGGTAGCGTAGCAAATCCCTATTCTAGTCATTTCCCAGTTTCAGAAACCATCCACACGAGACCAATCTCATTCTTCTAAATCCAACCCTGCTGCGCCCTCACCCCCAGCCCCTCCAGCTCTAGACAATTTTGAAGGAGGCTGATAGCTCTGAATTGAGTTTGAGGCCCCATAGAATCATCTAATGCTATAGCTTGCCCTTGGAGGAGAGATGGCCCTGTTGTGAGTGTTGTCCCATACCCTTGCTTCTAGTCCATAGCTTAAATGGGACACTTTGCTGTTGGAGACGAATAGGTACCCAAAGCTAATCTGGAGATGAACTAAGTTAGGAGGCTGATGTTGCTTGATTTTAAAGGAGGCTTTTGTCATGGAATAACAGTATGTGATTTCAGGAAGTGTTAACAGAGGTCACTCACTATCTAGATAGGACACACCATGTCCCTTCCAAACACCAGGATAAGAAGTGAGGTGGGAAGGGATTAGGGATTTTCTACTCTGGAGAGAAAGACGCCCATTCCCTCCCAGGTGCCTGGTGTGATATGGCATCGGCTTCCTGCTGTTTCTTTGGCACAGTGGTTAAGTCACTTCCTGCCAAGGGAACAAGATGTTTTGCTGCATAGGAGATGCTTTCTGAATGCACAAGCAGCCGCTGAGCACCGCCTGAGTGGAGAGTGACAACAGCTCACACGTGACAGCTGTTCACACGTGACAGCTGCTCACACTCTTGCTTCTCAGTACCTGCCACTTCTCTAGCGCCTGCCACAGCAGAGCCAGACTGAGCCACAAGACACCAGATGGCACTGGAGTGCAGAGTTCCCACAGCCTAAGAATAGTGTCACCTTCACAAGGGACAAGGACAATAATCGCTTGTGCCTGGCTTCGTGTTCTCCACTTGCCGGGAGCGGTCCTATGAGCTCTACCAACAGCTCTGGGCAGGGGTATCACTGTGCACATCATCTTGCAGCTATGAAGATAGGCCTCAAGAGACGAAGGATCTTCCCAGTGGAAGCAGGGTGATGAGCTGGTCGCAGGTAACAAGGCTGGGCATCTTCTTGATGAGAGATCTTTGCTCAAATAGGAGTCAAAAAGTCTCACAACCAGACTCTTTTCTTGAGTTCTTGGGACTTTCAAGGATGTCTCTGCTTTTCTCCAGGAGTTAACACACACTCTGGTCCTTTAGGCTCCTTTTCTTTACCTCTCAATGCAGTTTCCTCCCTCAGATATGTAACCATGATATTGGTTTCCTGAGAACTCTTTCAGTGACGTTCATACGGAAACCAGCGCGTGAGGTACACATCTCATGGTACAACATCTACAGACACGTGTGTGTATTTCTCCCACACTCCATGAAACTCCCTACTCTGGGAGCACACCACTCTCTTCTTAGTAGCCATACTTCCCCAGTGTGCTTCCTGGGATCCCACAGAGTCCTAGAGTGCCTAGCAAACTGCCCTGCTCTGTCTCCTCACAGCCTCACCCCACAGTTAATTCACCTCTTTAGGAAACAGCAAAATAAGAACACTTACCCCCCAGGGGCCTTAGAGGGTTTAAGTAAGTTGATGCATGTGAGGAGTGTAACACAACTGCTTAAGCCCCTCACGGGCATGGGAGGCTATGTGCTTTCAGAATAACGTATGCAAAAGGCTGCAGTGTCAGACTGTTGAGAGCAAGGCTGGTCCGTGCACTAAGGTCCTACCCACGTCTGGGCCCTATTTACCAGATGGTTTTTAGGGCCATGCTTGTCCATTGCTTCCAAATGGACAGTGACTTCACACTCGCACCTCCTTAGCTCTCCAGTGCCCCTTCTTCATTCCTCAGCTAAACTACTTGGTTTCCTACCTCGATGAGAAAGATAACTCAATCAGAGGAAGACTCCGCCATTAGAATCCCTCCCTCCCCACAGCTTCTCTGTGACAGCATGCTGCCAAGGGCTGCTCTCTCTTGTTGGTGTGGAAACTCTTTGAATCCAGCTAACACCAGCTCCTACCCCCAAGGACACTGGGCCTCTCCCTGATGCCATCTGGATCTTTTTAAAGCGCACAGTTCAGTGATTTTTTAGCACACCAAAGTCATGCAATCTGTGCCACTCTTAATGTAGAGCCTCTCCCTTCCCCTTAAGAAAAGCACGTTTCTATTAACAGTTGTTCCTCATCTCTCCCCTCAAGTCCAGCCCTAAATGACTGCTAGAATAATGTCTAGAGACATTATTATAGAGTTCCCTTGCTCTGACATCTCATGTGCTTGGAATTGCATAGTATGTAGCCTCTTTCGTTTGGCTTCTTCTACTTTATTTAGTGTTTTCCAGGGTCTTCCACATTGTAGCATGTATCTTGCATCACTTTATTCCTGTGTGTGTGTGTGTGTGTGTGTGTGTGTGTGTGTGTGTGTGTGTGTGTCTATGAGTGTGTGTTATACTTGATCATAGGGAAGGGTGATATATTTCTGTATGTACATGAGTGGAGGTCAGAGGTTAGCCTTGAATCTCTTCCTTGGTTGCTCTCCACCATTTATTTGTTTGTTTTTGATACAGGGTATCTGTATTGGCTGGTTTTGTGTGTCAACTTGATACAGGCTGGAGTTATCACAGAGAAAGGAGCTTCAGTTGAGGAAATGCCTCCATGAGATCCAGCTGTGATTCTCAGTTGGTGATCAAGAGGGGAGGGCCCATTGCGGGTGGTGCTATCCCCGGGCTGGTAGTCTTGGGTTCTATAAGAGAGCAAGCTGAGCAAACCAGGGGAAGCAAGCCAGTAAGGAACATCCCTCCATGGCCTCTGAATCAGCTCCTGCTTCCTGACCTGCTTGAGTTCCAGTCCTGACTTCCTCTGGTGATCAACAGCCATGTGGAAGTAAGCTGAATAAACCCTTTCCTCCCCAACTTGCTTCTTGGTCATGATGTTTGCGCAGGAATAGAAACCCTGACTAGACAGTATCTCATTGATTTACAAAGGTTATTGAACTTTTGTACTGGTAGCCTAGGCTAGAACCTAAACTGGCTGAGCACTAGGTCCCAAGGATCTTCTCATGTCTCCATCACATGGGGTTGCAAGTACATGCCCCCATGCCTGACTCTTCTATGTAGGCTTTAGGGGTCACATTTGGGTCCTTAGGCTTACATTGCATGCACGTTACTGACTGTGCCATTATCACAACTCTAGTACCTCATATCTTCCAAGAGATGGGCTCTATTCCATTTTATACACCTGCCCGCTTTGTGCGTCCACTCCTCAGCTGATTGGCATGCTGGTCGACTATAAACCACTCTGCTATGAAGCTTCATGTTCAAACTTTGTGTGAAATCACATTTTGAGTTTTCTTGAGGTCTAAGTGTAGAATTGCTACATCATATATGGAGACACTAGGTTTCTTTTCAAAGCTCTTTTCAATTTTAGCCTGCTAGTGTCTGGCAAATTGTTTTCATCATTATATAAGTTCTGCAGTAATATCCTTGACCCAGGCCCTCTCCACTTACTATTGCATTTCTCTGTATGTTTTCTGTTTGTTTGCTTCCTTTTATAGTGAAACTACCAAATATAAATGCTGTCACCTACTTGTCTCTGACTCATTACCTCACTTTACTTTTGGTCCATTACTATTAGAGTTGGTCCCCCATATTCTACCAAAGCACCTCCTATGAAGGTCACCGATGGCACTTCTGTTGCTAGCTGATTGGTCTTTATCATGTGAGCATCCCATCTTTATTCAGGGGTTCTCTCCACTCTGCCTAAGAGCAGGAGGATGTGTGCTTCTTCCTCCTCCTCCTCTGCCTCCCTCACCTGTTATCTTTCCTTCAACCAATAAACACAGTGACTCCAGAACTGAGTCCTTTCCGACAGCGCTCACCCTCCAGGTGATACAAGCCAAGACACAGCTTTCAATTCCAAACCTCAAATTTGTTCCTTTACCTGTCTCTTCCAGATTTATAGAGCAAATTGCCACTCAGCATCTCCACCTGCCTATCTGACACTTTAAAACTGCCACATCTAAAACAATGCTCTGAGTGTTCCCCTTAAATTCCGCTTCTCCCACCACCCTTCCTATCTCTGTAAATGTCATCTTCACCTTTCTGGTTGCTCAGGCAAAAGACTTTGGAGTTCCTCTTGGCTCCTCCCACATGTCATATCCAAACAACAGTAAACCTTCCTGAGTCTGTTCTCTAAGTGTTTCTTCAATTCAACCAATTCACTCCTCCATCATCTCTTGGCTGGCAAGTCTCACCCAGTGACTCTCATAAGCAAACCTCCCTGTTCTCCTCTTGAACTCTCTATGGCAGCCTTCTACGAGGCCCAGGATGACCATATTATTCCATCCCTCTTCCCAGAACCTTCCACTGGCCAGAGTTCCTACAAAGAAAAAAAAATGCCTTCATGGCCCCTTAGACTCTCATAGCCCTAGTTTGACCACAGTCCTGCCTCTCTCCCTTCCATTCTAGCACACTTCCTAGATTTTGCAAGATGGCTGGGTCTCAAGTTCCTTTCATTCATTTTCTCTCTGTCTAGAACAGAAGGTGTGATCTCTACATCTGCATGTAGCTAAGGAGAATTGGGACTCCTTAGAGTGACCATTCAAATGCTCTTTCTCCTTGACCACTCTGTATAAAATTACAGCTCTTCTCCTAGATACCCCAATTCCTTCTTCTCCTAGATACCCCAATTCCTTTGTTCTCCGCTCTGTTTTTCCCCTCAGTCACAGCAGTCTCAGTGATGTATCTTAGCTTATATCATCCATTATGAGGGCTGAGAAATCTGTCTGCTGTATCCATGACTGAATCTCAGAGCCGTGCTTGGCTTCCAGTGAGCCAATGTCGGATGAATGCAAAGATAAATGATAGGCATTTAGAGCATGTCAATCTCTTGCTACTAAAGCAAATGCCATAGCAACCAATACTGAGCACTGACCATTTTGTTTATATATGATTACATTTGTAGAAAAAAAATACCTACAAGTGAAGTTACTGGGCCAAAAAATATGACTATTTATAATTCTGACTCTGAGAGTTTATGTGTTCAGAAAACTCTATAATTCACCATTATATGTTGGGCAAATTACATAAGAATTACAGGGCTCCCTATAGTGACATGAGTTTGCAATCGGATGAAAGAATTGATAAAGGAAAGCTGTCTGGGGATGTCAAGCAATTCAGTAGCCATTAACACCAATTACTATCCCATCGGAGGCACTAGTGAGCCATCACAGCATCCTGGTCACACAGCAGTCGTCAGATCCACTAGCTCTCTGCTTGCAGGCCTGGGCAAAAAGGATAGGTCCTATATCCTGGATAATTTCTCACGTTGGAAGAAGTCAGGGAAGGAGGGAGGACTTCTCACATCACCTAGCATAGTCTAAAAAGAGTCTGAGATGCCACAGTCACCTTGGACTCTCTTCAGGATGACAAGGGGCATGTTTGGGATGTCCTTGGGATGTTACTGATACTGAAGCCCTATATGAATAAAACAGTGCCCACATCCTGGGCACCTCTGAGCGGTTACCTGGTACTCTATGGTATCAAGAACTTTAAACGGACACAGAGATCCTCATATCATGGCCCCAGAGACCCATATTTCGCCTCCTATGTCTAAAACAGTCACCTCTCCACAGTGGTTCTCATCCTGCACTGACTGCTAAGTGGCTGATGCTGAGTGTGGGCTCATCTCTGCATAGTAATGGAAGTATCCATAAATAGAAACCTCACCCCAGGCAAACAGTAGCACAGGCTGCCTCAGTGCCCTTGGTGGAACAGAGCTCAGGTCTTCCTAGCCACTCCTCCTTGCCCAGTGCAATCCTCCAAGTCACAGGCAGGATCTGTACCATAAAATGGCTCAAGTGGACACAATGTCCAGACAGGTCAGAAAGGCTTGTCCTGGAGACCAACAAGTCAGATGAGCCATGAGTTGTACCATGCCAGTTCTTGGGGACTTGGCTCCTCTAGGGTCTTCTAGGTTTGACTTTTCAGCCTCTACAATGCCAAGAGAGAGTCACATGGCTTCTGGAACATCCAGGAAATGGTTTGAAAAAAGGAGATGCCCCCGTTGTTCAATGAGTAACTAAGCTATACGCATCTATTTGATGGGCAACAAAAGAATCTTGACTGAGAGTTATAAGCCGCAAGTGCTCATGGCTATAACCACTTGGGAAGCATCTTGGGCTGAAGGTACGTATACCCTTTGAGACAGCAATTTCAATTTTTACTGTAGATACCCTAGAGAATCTTGAACAAAGATGTGTGTAACAATGTTGATTATAGCTTGTGCCAGTTAGGTTTCATCGTCGACTTTACACAGCTAGGAAGACAGAATCTCAACCGAGGAACCACCCAGATCAGACTGGCCTGTGGTGGACTTGCCTGTAAGAAATTATCTTGATTTATTGCCGTAGAAGAGTCCAGCTCACTCGGGGCAGCACCATCTCCAGGCAGATAGATCTGGGCTATATAAGGAAGCCGACTGAGACTGAATGTGAGAGTGAGTCAGTAAGCAGCATTCCTCAGCTTCTGCCTGAGTTCCTGCTCTGACTTCTCCTCAGGGATGGATCGTGACTTGGAAGGGTAAGATGAAGTTGACCCTATCCTTCTCAAGTTGTTTTCGGTCATGCCATGTATCACAGCAACCAGGAAACTAACCAGAACATAACATTACCAACAAGAGGAAAAACTGGAAACAATGCAAATGATCAACCGGTAGAAAGCAAATAAGTGCATTTTAATTTAGATCTGTGGCGAAACATTATGCCACACTGAAATAGAGGTGCCAGAGCCCTACATATCAGTCTGCGTAAAGCAAGAAGAATACTGTCATGAAAAAGCAAAATCAAGTCATAGAAGGATACCTGTAAAGATGTCTGTAAACTTTAAGAGTATGTAGAAATGCTATGCACTGTTTGTGGAAGTGTGTCTATGTATAACACCTTAAAGAACGAGTTAGCAGCATAAATCGCAAATTCAGAATAACAGCCTCTGTGATGCCCAATTTGCACTTGGGTCCTAATATTCAGGAATGATTCCCTGGAAGTGAGTAAATTGAGGAATCCACTCTTGTGAATGGAATTAGTGTCTATAATAAGGACTCGAGTTATTAGAAAAAAAGCTATTAGGCTGGGCAGTGGTGGCACACGCCTTTAGTCCCAGCACTTTGGAGGCAAAGGCAGGTGGATTTCTGAGTTCAAGGCCAGCCTGGTTTACAGAGTGAGTTCCAGGACAGCCGGGGATACACAGAGAAATCCTGTCTCGAAACAAACAAACAAACAAACAAACAAACAAACAAAAAGACATTGGCCTATAAGGAAGCCGTTTGGGACTGAATGCGAGAGTGAGTCAGTAAGCAGCGTTCCTCAGCTTCTGCCTGAGTTCCTGCTCCGACTTCTCCTCAGGGATGGATTGTGTCCCTCTGCCCTTTCACCATGAAATCTTCTGGTACCTTTACATTGACCTTCCCAGTTCTAGAACTGTGAGCAATACGTTTCTCTTGCTTATAAATTACTTAGTCTAACGTATTTTCATTACAGTAGCAAAAGCTGCCTGCCAGCAGCTACCTCTGGGAAAGGAAAGTAACGTGGCATCAGAGAGCACCACAAAGTCACCGCGCTGGCATCAGTGATGCTTTACTTCTTTTAAAATATCTATTGTATTGTCAGATCTATATATTTATAAGCTTGAAATATTCCACAATTAGAGAGATAATATGATGGGTGTCTGAATCCAATGAGGTGGACTTGAAGTACTATGTGTACCGGGTCTGGTGGCCAAGTCCAGGGTTTTGTGCCATTATCTTTTTGGATCATTATACCAGTGACTCTTAACTCTGTCAGCAGCCTACCTGGAGACATTTGTGAAGCTCCACATTTATATACACCCACCAGAGCATCTAACATCTTCATATAGCTCAGCGAAGTATAACTCAAGGACTCAAGTAGACGCTTGAGATTGACTGTGACTCTAGGGTGACTGCTGAAGTAACTCATAGAAGCAGTGGCCTTCTTCCCATAATCACTTACCCCAAAGGAAGTAGGCTGTTTATCTGTTAGATATCATGTGTTTACAGCCTTATCGGTTATTTGTGGGTATGTCTGTAGAAATCTTGATTGTTCGGTCCAAGGATGCCTAGGGCCAGTTTGTGCAGTTATGGATAGTGCAAGCCCTAACCATGGCCATCCTCCACACACCAGAGCCTACTCACAATAGCAGGGCAGGAGAGTCATAGGGACCTAGGAACTTCAAACTCCATAGAATTTGGGTCTTCTGTATCATCCAGTGTGAACTACTTGTGTAAGGGAGTGTGTATGTGCATTTGTTTACATATGTACTGTGGTTCTATTGAGCCCTGAGGTTTCCAGCTGGTCTGGCCCAGTCTGACCTAGAACATGTGGGCTAGAGTCTAAGTAGGCCCCTTTTGGCTGCTACTTATCAAGGGGATTTGGAGATAAAATTCTTAGTCTCGCTAGCTGGAGGCACTGATTATGTTATTTATGGCAATTTAAAATTATTATTCCCCAGTGGCATAACTCCTATAGCTGTGCCCAGTGGTCTCAATGGCCATGAGGTAAGGACAGGCCGCTTTCCTGGAGGCTGGGCATACATCTTCAGGACACCTGTTTCTCATCAGTAGCCTCTATAAACAAGGTTTCTGTGCGTTCCCTTCCCAGATTACAGGGAGGATTGAGAGGGAACCCGGGTGGACTTCCTGTTCCCCTGGTTTGGGTACAAATTGGAATTCCTGAGGGGAGTTCACCTTCTTGGCTGCTGTTGTCACAGATCCACAAAATGAATCCACCCCTCAGATGAATGAATGAATAAATGAATGAGTGAGTGAGTGAGTGAGTGAGTGAGTGAGTGAGTGAATGAGTGAATGAAGCCCCTCCCTCATGTTCCCATAGCATCTGCCTATACCATTACTGCAGGCATGCCTGGTGCTTTTCCACATCCTTGCTCGTGTGGTTTCCTTTGATTAATAAATCATACTGGCACTTGCCAAAGCCTGTCTTGCCCTGCGAAGGCTCGTTTCACATGCCACCTCTCTCCTGGAGCCTTTTCTGATTTTACCCAAATTGATACCATATCTCTCTCCTTGACACAGGAGGCCAGAGCCAACGGCCCTTTCCTTGTGCCTGTCCATGGGGGGTGGGGGTGGGGATGGCAAAACACCTGACGCACAGTAGGGTTTGGATGTGAAAGTGCATGAAGCTGACCAGGCCAAGTGGATCTGACGGGTTCCCCCACGACCCGTCCGCAAACCCTTACCTTAGGAGTGAACATGTGCAGGATGCCATCAACTGCCCCTCGCAGCAGCAGCCCCCGGACCAGGAAGCAGGCCAACACCACATAGGGGAAGAGGGAGCTGAAATACATTACCTGCAGAGAAGACAAAGGCCCCTGTCAGGCCAGCCCCTCCTACAGCAGGTACCCTCCTTCCCTGCTCACAGCTGGGGCCCATGATCCTCCTCTGATACTAGGCAGCAGAACTTGGAGCCTGGAGCCCCGAGGCACTGAGCCAAACCCACCATCCATCTGGCCCTGGGCCCGGGCAGGAGCAGAACAAGCTGGAGTCAGCATGGCTGTGCCTGGAGCTTTTCTGCCTTTCAAGGGCTGGCAGGAATGAACTGTTAGGCTGTTACGGGGTGAGAAAATTCTGTGCTCTCCCTCCTCATTTTCCCAGTCTTGCGTCCCCAGTGGACAGTTCCAGGACCTCCCCTGTCCTTAGAGGTCCTTAGAGGGACAAAAGATGTCTAGGAGGTCTTAACACTTCCCCAAGCAGAGCCCATCAGAAGAGGGCCCAGCCCCCTAGGGATCCTGAGCCTGAACCTCGTGCTAGTTGCTAGCCGATAGATGTCGTGCACCTTTCTACAGCCCTGTGCGCCTGCTACGGAGCCATACGCAAAGAATTTGCTCGTGGAACCTCAGCTGCGGTGAAACGAATCTTGGGGATATTAAGGACGGGGCAGCAGAAAGGCTTAAAGAGGTGCATTGTGAGCCAGCACCCCTACAGCTACCAGGAACCAATCCTGGGGCCTCAGGCTATCTATTTAATCTTAGTGTGCCTCCATCTCCTCACTGTAATATTCTTAACTCATACGCTGGTGAAAACCCAGGATGCTCAGATGTGACAGTTCAGACAAATACCATGAAGCCTTAGCTACTACTGTGGCTGAGAGAGGGAGGAGATTGGTGGCTGAAGTGATACCAGCTTTCTCCAACTTAGCGCCTCCACAGACAGACAGGCAGACAGACAGACAGGGCTCCGGCGCCAGCCCAGACAGGCTAGCTGTATGACATTTCATGAGGTCCCTGTATAGACTTTAGTTTCCTTGTCGGTAAAATGAGTGGAGGCCTATCAGATGTCTGTCACCTTTTCCATCGCTTGCAGTCCGGTTCCACTAAGTCATACGTAATAGAGGTTGGAACTGCTGGGAAAGGCAGCTAAGGTTGGGCTGTTATGCACCTTCGGAGACTGGACTGCTTGGGGGTCTCCAAGTTCTCAGCTGTTCTAACAGCCCCTTTACTCATCGACAGTGTAAGGGGCTGCTTGGAGTGCCCGATGCAAGGGGCTTTTGCTTAGGAACCTGAGGAGGCAGCGTCTAAATAGATGAATACCTCTAGCTTTCCTTCTCCTTGGTGTTTGCAGCACAGGCCTGAACTCTGAGCACTGAGGCAGATAAGGGTCCCAGTAATGACTCTCCAGCAAGCTCATCCTTGGGCTGTCTGCAGTGGTAATGCTCCAACCCCTCCCGTGAGGTTTATCACTGACGTAGTCTTCTGCGGTGGCTTGGGGTCCAAGCTCCTGCTCTCTGGGCCCCTGCTGCCTTATACCCGCTCACCTTTCCAGAGGACTGGATGCCCTTGACGACAGCCATGCCCACAATGCTCCAGGCCACAAGGAGGCAGAGAGTCATCTTCCAGTTGAGGCCTCCACTCTCTGAGATGGAGTTGGAGATGTCCAAGGCCTCTCGGTACCAGAAGTAGGTAGTGGCTGAGCTCTTCTCACACTCCGGCTCCACCACTGAAACCACAGAGGTCACAGAAAGGTCACAGAGCCTCAGCTTCCAGCCCTGAGGGCCATGTCCTGTGTGGGACCCTGCCTGGGTAGCGGTGGGTGAGTGGGTCGCTGAGAGTAGGGTGTGTCATGACCTAAAAGGCTTTAGGTCACAGTCAAATGGCTGAATTCCCACCCAGGTCATCTGCTCACGAATTTACAAAAAGAAGAGCCAGATCTGTCTAAAGGTTCTTGGGGGAAAGGCCTGGAGACAGAGGCTGAAAACCCAGAATTAAAATCATTGGTTAAATGGACAGTCTGAGTATAGGAAAGTGGTTTCAGGATCTGTCTTTCCATCTGTGGAGTGGGACAGTCTGCTGCGCACAGATTAAAATCGTTCTTAGACATATGCTATGGGGGCAACACAGTACTTCATAATAACTGAACAAAATTCAATCCTTGAGACTTCTGTGAGCCAGGCCAGAAGGAGATCAGTAGGTCAATCCTTCAGGAGAAGGGAAAAAGTGAGGATCAAGATGTGGAGTGCTTTCTCCAAGGTGACTCAAGGAACCAATGAAACCCCAAATCTGACCACTAAACAGTTTAGACTCCTTCCTGGGTCAGGGCTGGCTGGAGACCACAGCTGGGGTTCCCTGGGGATCTCACACTTGCCTGCCACAGTCCCATTCCTGATGACAGGACATTCACTCCAGGGCAGTGGGTACTGGAAAGACTTGAAGAAGTAGAAGACGCTCCAACCAATGATCACATTGTAGTACAGCCCGACGAAGAGGCAGACCTGAGGATGAGGGCCAAGATCATCATAGAGGCTGTAGATAAAGCTATACCTCCCCGCACACCACCCAAGGGCTGACAGCTCAAAACCAGCCATGATGGAGGATGAAGGGGGATGAGATGAGGCAGGAAGGGCCTGCTACTAGTCCTCCTGCCTTCATCTGATTCATCTGGTACTCAGGCAGGCCACAAAGGAATTCCTGGGATATTAAAATTTGCTCCTTTAAGCAATAAACTCTTATAATGTTAATCCTTTCCAGTTTTACATTCCTGTAAGATACGAAGCCCTTCCTCCATAATTTCCTGATGACTTAGGGTTTTAATTAGAGATGCCCTCCAGGACCATGGAGGCACTGGTCCTCATAGGCCCAGAAAGTTTGAGATTGTGCGATTACTGTTTCCTATGTCTTCCCTTCTTTTGGGTGCTACTCTTTCTTTGAAACTTTGAGCAGCCTGCCTCTACAGACACGGCAATTAAACTTGGCAGGGTTTTATTAAAATAAGAAGGTCTATCCATGTTTTATAGGCAGGGCTCGGCTGTATCTGCTCCTGATGCTCCAGAGGTCCCTTCCAAAGCCCAGGCTAACCCAGACAATTGAGATTGCTGGTTAGTGTGAGTGCAGAGGGTCCCTGGTGTCTTCCCTCTCATATGAGCACCCATGTGAAGAAGCATGTGTACCTGCACACAGAGAGAAACAGGGAAGGGTTACCCTGGAATAAACACACAGAGGCATCCAACTCCTTAACGGTGGTGTTTTCAGTCCGAGTAGAGTGTCCCCTGCTCTTGCACGTGCACACACGGCCAGCCTGGCACTTACACTGTAGCACAGTAAGCTGTACATGGGTGATGCCTGGTTTGACCACAGGACCAGAGCTGACTTAGGATAACCCTCCCACTGGGTCTGACAGAATCTTCCATCCCTTTCAGATGTGGATCCCAGTTTTTGTCTCAAGTGTGAGAGTGGGCACTGGGGTCTTTGCCTTTAAGGGATGCTTAGTTTCCTCAAGTGTATACAGCTCCCAGCCAGAGTTCATCTACAGCCACACAGATGAGCCTAGAAGTCCCCATTCAAGGCCCACGAGGTCTCTCAAAACCTCATGCCTCCTGCGTGGGTCATAGGGCTCCAGTCTGAGTATTTCAACTGTTCATTTACACGGCACACTAGCAAGGAGTCCTAAGCCACATACATTTGAAACACTCTTCCCAAGGAAAGGTAATGGAGTTCAAAAGAAGCTGAAAACT
>JADRCD010208032.1:69924-75225 GCA_019843815.1 Montemys delectorum | reverse complement strand
CATCTTACCGAAGGCAATCTACAGATTCAATGCAATCCCCATCAAAATTCCAACTCAATTCTTCACAGACTTAGAAACAGCAATTTGCAAATTCATCTGGAATAACAAAAAACCCAGGATAGCCAAAACTATTCTCAATAACAAAGGAACCTCTGGTGGAATCACAATCCCAGACCTTAAGCTGTACTACAGAGCAATTGTGATTAAAACTGCATGGTATTGGTACAATGATAAGCAGGTAGATCAGTGGAACAGAATTGAAGACCCAGAAATGAACCCACACACCTATGGTCACTTGATCTTTGACAAAGGTGCTAAAACCATAAAGTGGAAAAAAGATAGTATTTTCAACAAATGGTGCTGGCTCAGCTGGTAGTTAGCATGTAGAAGAATGCAAATCAATCCATTCCTATCTCCTTGTACAAAGCTCAAGTCCAAGTGGATCAGGGACCTCCACATCAAACCAGATACACTGAAACTAATAGAAAAGAAAATTGGGAAGAGCCTCGAGCACATAGGCACAGGGGAAAATTTCCTGAACAGAACACCAATAGCTTATGCTCTAAGATCAAGAATTGACAAATGGGACCTCATAAAGTTGCAAAGCTTCTGTAAGGCAAAAGACACTGTCAATAGGACAAAACGGCAACCAACAAATTGGGAAAAGATCTTTACCAATCCTATATCTGATAGAGGGCTAATATCCAATGTATACAAAGAACTCAAGAAGTTAGACTCCAGAGAACCAAATGATCCTATTAAAAAATGGGGTACAGAGCTAAACAAAGAATTCTCAATTGATGAATACCGAATGGCTGAGAAGTACCTAAAGAAATGTTCAACATCCTTAGTCATCAGAGAAATGCAAATCAAAACAACCCTGAGGTTCCACCTCACACCAGTCAGAATGACTAGGATAAAAAACTTAGGTGACAGCAGATGCTGGAGAGGTTGTGGAGAAAGAGGAACAATCCTTCATTGCTGGTGGGATTGCAAGCTGGTACAACTACTTTGGAAATCAGTTTGATGGTTCCTCTAGAAATAGGACATAATTCTACCAGAGGACCCAGCTATACCACTCCTGGTCATATACCCAGAAAATGCTCCAACATGTAATAAGGGCACATGCTCCACCATGTTCATAGCAGCCTTATTCATAATAGCCAAAAACTGGAAACAACCAAGATGTCCCTCAACAGAGGAATGGATACAGAAATTGTGGTACATCTACACAATGGAGTACTACTCAGCTATTAAAAACAATGAATTTATGAAATTCTTAGGGTAATGGATGGATCTGGAGAATATCATCCTGAGTGAGGTAACCCAATCACAAAAGAACACACATGGTATGCACTCTCTGATAAGTGGTTATTAGCCCAAAAGTTCAGAATACTAGAAATACAATCCACAAACCACAAGAAACTCAAGAAGGAAGAGCAAAATGTGGATGCTTCATTCCTTCTTAAAAGGGGGAACAAAATACCCATGGAAGGAGTTGCAGAGACTAACTATGGAGCAGAGACTAAAGGAAGGGCACTCCAGCCTGATATAGCTGTCTCCTAAGAGGCTGACAGTACCCGACTAATACAGAAGTAGAGATTCACAGCCATCCATTGAACTGAGTACAGGGCCCCCAATGAAGGAGTTAAAGAAAGGACCAAAGGAGCTGAAGGGTTTGCAGCCCCTTTGACGAACAACAATATGAACTAACTAGTACCTTCAGAGCTCCCTGGGACTAAACCACCAACCAAAGAGTACACATGATGGGACTGGTGGCTCTGGCAGCATGTGTATAGTAGAGGATTGCAAAGTCGACCATCAACGGGAGGAGAGGCCCCTGGCCCTGTGAAGGTTCTATGCCCCAGTGTAGGGGAATGTCAGGGCCAATAAGTGGGAGAGGGTGGGGTGGCAAGCAGGGGAGGGGGGGGGCAACAGGGGTTTGTTCTTGTTGTTGTTTTGGGGGCTTTTTTTTTTGGAGGGGAAACTGGGGAAGGAGAAATCATATGACATGTAAATAAAGAAAATATCTAATAAAAAAAGAAAAAAAGAATTTCACATCACATTTTTTGCAGTGGTTTCCCTTCTTTGTTTGTAGGTTTTGTTTTGTTTTGGTTTGGTTTGGTTTTAACTTTTTCCCCAAGAAAGGTTTCCATTTCCAAGGTTACTTGGACTGTAGAAGGCACACAGCTTTTAAGTTGTTCAGCTTGTGCTATCAAAGTTGCTTTCCTTTTGGAAAATATGTTTATCATTAAGATCTGCCTCTGAGCACCTAGCAATGCCAAGTGTGGTACCAGGTGCATGTGCTTGGCAGAACTCACCTCTACTGCCACCCACAGGCTCCAACTTGGATTCAAGCATGTCATCACTCACACCCTTGTGGCAGCCGCATCTTGGGGTGCCACCATTATGACAACAAGCAGCAGGCAAGAGCACAAGGGCAGCAGCTGCTTCAGGGAAAGTCAGGTGACTGCACCTGGTTAGTGCCTATCTCTCTGCTTCACTGCCTTCCCCCACCCCTTCCCACTTGGAAGGCTTTAGTGTTTAATTATGCCATAAGAGAATCACCATCCTTACAGATTCTTAGAGGAAGGAATCTCAAAGATCATCTAGTCTAGCCTACTCATTTTAAAGACAAAGAAATAGAACACCATGTGGGGATGGAAGCAGGAGAGCAAGGGTTAGGACTTTAGCTAAGATCTCACAATCTCACAGGTAATCCTTTGAAGAACAGAGACTGAAATTAAGAATTTGTGGTTGAACAGCAACACTTTTTCCACTGCACTAGTGGCTTCCCAACACTCTCTAGCACAGTTCACACGGCAAAGTACGTTTGATGTCATGATCCTATGGGTATGCAAACGTGTAACTTCCAAAAAGTTTCCCAAAACAACACTTGCCTTTGCTTTGTGATGATCTTTAGTTTTCTGTTTCACTATCTTCATTTTGGATTATTCCTGAGCTTGCTTAATGGCATGTATATTAAATTGGGAACAATACAGAGACTACCATGATATCTACTCAAAGACAACATACAAATCTTTTTTATGTTTTTGTACATTTAGCAAATGGTGCTTTTTTTTTTACAGGGATAATAAAATATTTCAAGGTGTTCAAGCTTGTTCTTTGCATTACCCACTGGATATATCTACCACTGGATATATCTACCACTGGATATATCTACCATTGGATATATCTACCATTGGATATATCTACCATTGGATATATCTACCATTGGATATATCTACCATTGGATATATCTACTCCATGTCTAAGGAGGAGGGTTTCGGATTAGATGTAGCACTGAGTTCCTTCTCAGCTTTAACTTGTCACATATCAAGTCAGGAACAATCTCCCTGTCTAATCTCTCCTCAGTCCTGAACAGCAGGATAATCTGAGAGAGAAAACTGGACATAGAGCCAAGCCCTCTATGTAGTAAAAAACTAAATGTGCAAATTTCCATGAGTTTCCTCTGGTTTGCTGCAGCTCACCTGAGAACCAAGCTGTTGCTAATTGACCAAGCTCTGAGAAGTGAATGAAATGATGCAAATTAAAGCAATAAACAGCTCTGTACAAAAGACCTGTCCTAGCATAGCAATGACGTTCAAGTCTCACATTTCAAAGAAGTACGGTTTCTCGAGATGTTTCTGCATTTTCATCAAAACACCTGCAGAATGTATTCTGAATGCATTTGCTCCAATAAAGAAAAACCATACCCTTAAACTGGCTCATTTTTAAATGCTTTTTTGCAGGTGTTTGGAGAAGAGGGTTGACCCTAAATTTTGAAGGTTTCAGCACCTCCTTCCCCAACAACAACAACAAAAACATGTCCTTACAGCCAGACATGACGCTAGCCTTGAATGGAAGTAGTAATGAATCTTAGCTTGAAAAACATTTGCAGAAAGCTGTCAGTGGTGAACAGAGACTGGAGGAACTGTGACCATTTCAGGTGGCACAGACATGTGGGAGGAGGCAGAGGTCAAAGTGAGGCTGAAAGAGGGAAGAGAAGCAGTCTCAGAAGCATCCAGTGTGAATTCAGCTGCTCGTCAAAAATGCATCTTCCTGGGAAGTGGCTGCACTTGGCGAGGGCTCTCCAGCTTTGGGCTCACTTAGTCTAACTAGTAACAACAACAATTAATCAATTGTTTAGCAACACACTCAAAGAGCTTGCGGTAGCTTCATCAAGGAGAGTTAGAACACCTTGGCATCAGTTACTGATGGCTGAGCACATTGCAATGTGAATATAGTAACACATATTCCTGCGGCCAGGTGGGAAAGGCATGACTTCTGCTAAGGTAGGAGGGGTCACGGGCATCCCTCCTCCCACCACAGCAGCTGCCACCACTGCTGTGACAGACAGAATACAGGTTGTTATGCAGTTTTTAAGGAGAAGAAAGAACCTAGCATGGTTGGGGTAGGTGGAGGTGGTATGGGAGGTGGCATGTTCTATTTTCCAAAGTAGATCCTTACCTTTATTCCTGAACAGTTACCTGGAAAACTCAAAGAAATCTCTTGGGAAAAGAAACTAAAGAAAAGGTTGTGTGTCTTCCAATGAATAGTCTTTGGCAATTAATGGTTGCCATTGTCCATGTCGAAAGAGAGCTGATTTGGTATTTTTTTGAATGATAGCTTTTTTGCACATTTATTTTTATGAAGTTACTTTATTCCCAGAGACCTCCTAAGTAGAGCATTTGACAGCAGAACACCTGCAGTGATAGAAGATGGCTCAGGGATGAAGATCCTTTGCTGTTCCCTCTCATTCCATAGCCAAGTCTGCCTTCATCTTCTCTGATGCCTGTTCCATGGAGCCCTTTCCCAACTCCTTCGCCAACCTCATCCTATGGCAAGCAACTTCCTCTACCTTGGTGGGACAGCAAGTCCTGTTCTATTCCTGCATCTGCTGGAGCATCTTTCTAACCAGAGTAAACTTGCCCCATCCCTGTTCCCCACAAAGGGTGTACCTCACCCTCCCATGACCTTTAAAGACATGATATATACCCTCCTTGTCTTCCAACAGACTATTTCCCTTCCATTTGTCTCTCCTATATCATCTTCTTGCTTGTCAGCACTCGACATCTCTGCCCATGTATGAATGGACCACTCTCTTCTGTATCTCAGATCTTGCCCACATCAGAGACTTCAATATCCATACAGACAGCGCACTCAATACCTTTGCCCTCTTCTTCTCCTATTCCTGCTCTCCTGACTCCATGTCAGCATGGGAAATAACCTGGGATCCCCCACCTCAACATGAGATAATCTCTGTTTTTTCTTTTTTGCTCTCTGTCTTAGTTAGTGTAA
>JADRCD010208032.1:52424-64924 GCA_019843815.1 Montemys delectorum | reverse complement strand
TGAGGCACCCCGGCTTGTTAAATAAGTTAATAAATGACTGTGCATTAATCAAAGTGACAAAGCTATGAAGAGCTGGGGATGGGAGACAATTCTAGTGATAGTATTAATTAGTATTTAATTAGAAACTTAGGTCCCATAAATAAAAAAAATCATGGTAGAGACATTTATGCAAATTGCTTGGAGCCTGCCGTGGAGTTCTCTGCTTTCAAGAAACATGATTTTTTTTTTCATAACATACTGTACACAGAAGCCCTGTGGCCACATCACGTGGCTTGAATGAGCTCTTCTTTTGTTTCCAATTTGTTCCAATTACAGGCCTGTAAATTCAAATCATTCTTTTGACTGTCTTGATTGAAATGTGGACTTTCCACAGTTTCTGTTGGGAGTTCTCTCTTTCTTTTTCAGCAAAAATGAACAAAAAAGAAGAAGAAGAAATCAAAAAAAGAAATAAAAAAGAGTTTCAGATTCTCCTTTTGCTCTGTTAATTAAGACGTGTGCCACCATTTTCAAAGAACAATTATGGATTGCGTTTGTGTTCATACAGTGCCTCTGTTTTTAATGTTAGAGAGATGTATCTGGGTTTTGTTCTACCATATTATACTGAACACCACACAGGCTTGCTTGCCATCATTTTTATGATAATCATAGTACTTCTACATTTCCTCTCAATAACACATTTTTGATAAATGAGCAATTTTGATGGCTCAAAAGGATAATAACCATTTGGTTCTGAATGTCCTTGCTCTTCTAAGGTATCTTCTCCCCTCCCCTTCACGCTTTATTATTTGTTGCATTTATTCAAGAAAGGTTATCCTCAGTAAAACTGCTTTTTCTATTCAACAGTCTATCTCTGTCATGGTTCATTTATGTGAAAGCATGACAGACTGAAACCCGTATTATCCACAGCTGACAAGTGTCAGGGCGACAGTTCAATCAGCCCTTCCTTGAGATGATGCCCACGGCCCTGTGTTTGAAGTAGGACAATAAAGCAAGAGACACAATCGAGGCCAAAGTGATCCAGACCCTGTATGTAAAAGGGATTCTGCCTAATAACACAGTGTGGATTTTTTTTTTCTCCTCTCCAAACACATTAGTCCTTAAACAGTAACTTGGCCCTTAAGAAAATCTGTGACTGACATGAAAATGCTAAGTTTTAACGTGGTTGGTTTATCTGTAACCTCCTGGGGCTGCTTCTTTGTGCAGAGTGGTTTTGTCAAAGTCAGAAAAATAATGTATTCAGTGTCTGATCATTTTGGGGGGAGCTGTTTGAATGGGATTTTAAGTCAGACATCCTGATGTTGACACGAGGGATCATTTTCTTGTCCTCTTGTTTTACATTTGTGGAACAGATCATTTGCATCGGCTAATAAAATTAAATCACACACACACACACACACACACACACACACACACACACAAAATGCATACAAAAGCCAGCTCCCTTCTGCAGCAATCCTTAATCTCTTCCACCAGCCACGTAAACAGAGTTGCCAGGCCTGTTCTTTTATGTGATGTTTCTCTAGGACACAGAATGCAATGCAAATAGATATGCAAATGTAACACCTCGGCAGCCTGGGTAGCCCTTAGACACGGGCGAATACTGAAGCCTTTCTGTACAAATCTCGACAACCAACAGCATGGCCAAAGCACAGGCTGCTCCTTGCAGGGAAAGAGGCACAGTAGGCCTTGCTCTCGTGAAGCCTCTAGGCCACTGCCGCGGCAATGACAATGTAGAAGAGAAGGGTGCTCACCTCCTTAGAAGGAGTCAGAACACTCAATGCCTTTAATAGGGAAAGTGCCAAAGACCCTCTTCAAGCGTCATAAACTGTAAGCAAGAAAGTACCACAGGGAACGTCAGATCCCCCCCCCCCCGTACTTTATGGATGAGGCCCAGGCACATTTTGTGACTTCCGTGTTCAGAGCGCTTGTAAGTCACAATGGGAAAGTGAACTTAATAGTAGAGTAGTCTGTTTTGTTTCTCTTGGTCAAGCTTTAGTAGGCAGAGCCAAGTTCGTGGAGGAAAGGTTTGATCAAAAGGAGAATCCAGGTCAGACGGTAAGTAAAGGTGCCTGGAGCTACCAAAAGCATGACAGGCCAATTCCCTCTTGGGCAGTTTCAGCAGTGTATGCTGTGTGTTGCTTACGCTATCCATCCATGCTGCTCTGACCCTGCTCATCTCTTTACCCACATTCTCTGCCACTCTCTGCCCTGCCCACCACATCCCTCAGCCTCTCTGGGTTACCGACTGCCAGGGTAAGGCAGATGTGGTCAATGAGGCCCTTCTTCTTTGTTCCCCCCTTGAGTCCCCAGGTATGGGGTAGCTGACTCCTCCCAGAACTTCTGCTTAAACTGAGTGATGGTAGCCATCACAAGCCCCAGGCATCCAGTGTCCTCCTGTGACCTACGGTCATAAGCTCTCATAGTTTCACATAGCTGCTAACCGAGAGAGTCCGCCACACTCTGGCTGCTCACACCATTCTGCCCAGACTTCTGAAGGTGGCCCCTTCTTTAAGTCTCATTCTGAGCTCATCATCTCAGGTGAGTTCCATTTCCTGCTATGACCCACACAGACCATTGACTCACGGGACTCTTCACTGGACTTCCTACAACTAGTCGGGTGCTCTTAACGTGTAGTTTGAATTCCCTTGGAGAATCTGGTAATTCCCTTGGAGAATCTGCTATGGGCTCTCCAGTAACAGGAAGCTCTCAGATTCCTCAAGGCTCTCTCCACATCCCCCAGGGTGCCCCAGACTACTAATATCTCTGCTCAATGAATCTTCTAGGAGCCATCTAGCAAAGCTCCATTAGATCATGGCATGCTCCTCCCATAGTGCTTATAGTGGAGTATCCCACAGCGAACATGAGGCCAGGCCTCTCACCACAGCATGTCAGGCTTCATTGATAGGGTCCCCGATAACAAAAGAGCCAAAAAGAGAGAATTTAATGCAGGGGAGTTGCTGCAGAAGGAGGTGAAAGGGCAAAGGGGAGGGAAAGGCAATCCAGAGATTAGCACCAGCAGGAAGCAAGTTGTGGAGACAAAGGGGAGAGGTGAGGTCATTGGTGCCCAGGAGTCAGGGATTCCAGGGGCACCTCAAGAAGACCACCTGGCCCCTGCAAGAGATGTTGTCCAAAGCAGAAAGACTTTCTGGTGGTTTTCCTCCTACCGATCTCCAATCCCTCATAAACCACACTCTTAAGAAGTCAGAGAGCAGTGAGAAGGTGGGAGACTGATCGGAGCCTGAACAGAAAAATGATTCCCACAAAGCCTTCATGACCTGACTATCCCTTCCTATGGAACTCTGACGCCTGAGACCTGGGTCCTTCTGGAAGATTCAGTCTCCTCATATCTACAGGGTACCAACTACATGCCAGGCACTAGTTCCCAGAGAGAGCAGAGCTAAGGAATACTACCTCAGAGTTACAAATAACATCAGATAAAAGCTGGCAAATTGTTCGGGCATAAAAGCAGCAAGATTAGGACAGGAAGAGGGATGCAGTTCCAGGCTTGCAGGGCAGTGATAGATAGCCAGGGCAACATGCGGTCAGAAGCTGATGACAGGAATAATCAGAGAGACTTCCCATGGCTTCACCAGAGACTTCCGATAATGAAACCCCAAGGTTTTGAAACCCCAGGGCCAGATGCAGAGGTTCAGATACACTGATAACTGAAGTTGTACCCAGGAATCCCCTAGAAAGCTTGGGAAGAAAATAAGATACAGGGTCCAACCCAGTGACACATTAGAGTCCGTTATTAGATCACAAAAGATGGGGGCTATATTTTCAGAACCATTTAGAGTTGATGGTTAAACACAGCCATTATTTATATGGATTATATGTGCTAAAATTAAAATGCTTACTAAAAATATAGTGAACAAGCATTTAAAATCACCCCCTCCTTGTAATTGAATGAGGCACCTTTTGAGGTGGTTGCCTACCTGAAACTGTGGGGACACTATGTTATGTGCTGTTCTTTCTGACTCAGTGTACAGCATCACTACAGTGAATGTGTAGAACACGGACAGCACCCAAATGAGCCATCACGGGGCTTGAGTTAGTGTGTGTTGAGTGTCCATATCTGAGGTCAGCAAACTACAGCACATGCACCAAGTCTAGGCAGACATCAGCTTCGTGTGACCCACATGTCCTTACATCTGTTAAAGAGATGAAGGGGGAGAAAGGAGAAGAAAAGGAAAAAGAAGAAAGGGATGAGAAGAGGAGGAAGTAGACGAGGAGGGAAAGAAAGGCAAGGAAGGGAAGGAAGGGAAGGGGAAGGGAAGAGAGGGGAGAGAAGAAGAAGGCAGGGAAGGGAAGGGAAGAAAAGACAAGAGAAGGGGAGAAAAAGTGAGAGGAGGGGAGACAAGGCAAGGAAAGGGAAGGGGAAGGGAAAGGGAAGGGAGGGGAGAGGAGTGGACGGAGGGAAGGGAGAGGATGCAAGGGAAAGGGGAGGGGAGGGAAGGGGAAGGGGAAGGGGAAGGGAAGGGAATAGAAATGGCTATGGAAGGAAACTGAGACATCTGTTAACCACAAATATAAAGATGCATAAAGATTTATAATATAGCACTTTATTAACTTTGTCAGCCTCTCCTCTAGACTTACAAAAATGTTAATAGTACATAGTAAAATGTGTCAGGCTTGTGATGATTGCATTGTGAATATCATAGACAATGGGAGAAGGTTCTTCTGTTGCCAACAACTTTTCTGTTACCCAATGGCAAAGAAGGCTGTCCATCATTAAAAAGCAAGTGTAGATCCAGCTTCATCGCTTCTTCTACGGTATTCATCGATGCTGATGGAAAATACCAACCAACATCCATATTAGAACTATTCTTGTAGATGGGAATGGAACTTGGAACTTGGAAAGCAGCCAAGTGTTTATCTGTAGATAGATCTTGTCAGATCATGATTGAGCTACAGCCTCCGGTTTAACTGTAGACTCAGATGTCCTGCAGAACCTTTGGAGAGCATTAGATGGGAGTCATCTAGCTGAGACGCTCTTGTGGCAAAACATTACCCCATGTCTTATCAGTATGTGAGTAGGATGCTACTAGTCCCTTCTATTAGTAGATTGTACACATATGAACACTTTTTCTTCCCCAGCAATCCAGTTACCTATACCAGAATCCAGTTTTATTGATCTAGGGTGTGATTCATCATGTTTTAACTTCTCTTACGATATTCTAATATTTGGCAATATTCTAAATCCCTCATTAGCAAACAGTCGAAAAGCAGGACGTGTCACCTTTACAATGGGGTGTGTAGCATAGTGGGTATTGTGTTTTCCAGGCATGCACCAAGCCATGGCTTTGATCCCCAGCACCACACAAGTGGGTGTGATGGTACACACTTGTTATCCAGAACTGCGGAACTGCAGGAGGATCTGAGACTCAAAGTTATCCTCGGATTGGTAGTCTGAACAAAGTACACTGAGCAAGAACATGAGGTAGAGTGTGTGCCATACTTCCTGAGATGTCCCTCCTCCTCTCAGAGCAAACTTCTCCTAGAGTAGTATGTTTACATCCTCCTGGCCTGGTCCAGCACAGGCTTGAAACCCCAGTGACCCTGCAGGGCGTTTTGCCAAGCTCCTGGGCCCCTGGCTCCTTCACTTAGCTACAGTCCCCCACAGCCCCACTTAGAGAGGTCTGTGGCCATCAATCATATAGGAACAACACCCCAAGCCCTCCCACATGCAGATAAAGTATCCCCAAGCTCTCAGATCAAGCCAATGGCAAGTACCTGTTGTCAGACCCTGACCCACCCCAAAACTGTATATAAGAATCCTATCCAGAAGGAATAAAGGTATGTGACAGAAGCTCTGAGAGCTTCTGTCATAAGAGCTGTAGCACTGCCTCTTGGGAAGAGGTCTGCTCTCTCAAAACGCCACCAGAAGCTCCCTTACACTCCTTGCTGGCACCTCTTGCCGGCTCAGCTAGGCCCAACTCAGCTCAGGGCGACAGATGCAGCATCTTGGAGTAACTGGGGCAGCAACAGCAGCATCAGAGGCTGTGGAGGCAATTCCCATTCCCTGCTCACACTCTCTCCCCTTTGCATGAATCCTTGCACCCAACTGGGCCAGAGATCTCCGTGGAAAGCCTCCAGTACACAGGCCCACACTCCTAGAGTTCTGCTATTGATTTCTCCCCACAGTGACTCCAACAGTAATCACACTCAGGGACCCTCTTCTCCCCCATTGCCTGCCAAAATCATACCCACTCAAATTCCAGATTAGACAGCCCCTCTCCTATAAAAACTGCATACCCATCACATTTCCCACTCTAGAACCTGCTTGACCCTTTCTAGCAAAACATTTCTTATTTAGCTACCCTAAGTCCTCTTTTGAGGACTCTCTGGTAGGCAGCTGTAACAGAAGTGATAGTTTTGACTATTGAATCCTAAGCCAAAGCTGACTGAGGGCATGGATCAAAGCTGTTCTCCCCTGGTGGACCTGTCAGATGTGACAGAGGCACACCAGTTCTGCTGACAGATAACCTGCAGTCATCATTTCAAGAGCAGGAGGTCCCCAGCCAGCATGCAAAGGATAGAAGGCACACAGAAAAGGGAAAGGAGCTGGGTGTTCGGGCTAGCAGATTCACAGTACCAAGCCCTTTGCTTCCTGCCTTTGGAAGCCTTGTTTTGTGTGGACAATAATTCCATGATTGTTCAAGCCCCTCCTCTGGCTTGACCTCAGCCAGATGAAATTTTAAGAGACATGCCAGTCCAGAAGACCCACCACAAACGTCCTCTTTTGACTCTCCATCCCACCTTGTATCTGTTCTGAAGCACCTAAAACGGACATATGAATGTGTCATATCCCAGTTTTTTCAAATTTGAATGTATTTCTTTATAAGATTGGGCTATTCCAGAAAATCAGGAAAAAAGTTTGCAGTTGTATGTAAACTCCCAGAGTATTATAGACGGTTAGAAGTAAGATTTAGCTACATTTACATTCATGTAGCCTCCTATAGAAGTTTAGTCTCCAGTAATTACTTGTAAATAAATAATGTATAGTAAAGAACTGTTCCTGAGGTGGGGTGTTCACTTTTACCCACAAATGTCTTTTGAAGCAGGAGGAATGTGTGTGGGTATAGCATGTGCTGTGTGAGTGTATGCACTTGGATCAGAATACAAAGGGCACAGAGCACCCAAAGGCCATACCTAAGAGTGTATGAGAAAGGAGTCTGAGGGGCTGTGCGAGAGTTTGACAGACCACATTAGCAATACATACACAGTTAGCAATGCAATACATAACTATTACATGCACGGTTGTGTTCTATTCTGGTATCACATTAATGGAGATATTATTGGTAATTGTTCTTAATAGAATCACAGAAATGAGAGATGGAAATGCTATACGGTATGATGGAATGCCGTTCCTTCCCCACTGATCATTATAATAAGCCTGCTTGGTCATTACTTACAAGCCATACTACAACTTTGCCAATGAGGCAGACCAAAATGAGGAGATAAACAAAATTTGTTTCCCTGCTAAATCTGGAGCCTAAATTTTAAGATATTTTGCTGAAGTTTTAAACTGATTGTCAATTAGTCAATGAGCTATGGCAGCCAGTGTATTTCTGGGTAATTAGTGTGTGTCTTAGGGGGGTTATTTGGCATGAGACTGAGGGCAAAGTAATTTGTATCTCCCAGGAAGTGCAATAATTGCCTCAAGCTGAACTGCTTGGAAAGTGTATTAATTCTATTAGGGAACATTTATGTTATTTTATATGGCATCCTGTATATTCATGAAGTATACTCATAAACTATGAATTATTCATTTTGGAGTCTTAGCATATGAGGATGGCACCTATGATAACCAAGGAAACAGAAGGGTTGTGTGTACCACTAAGGAGCTCAGAAATCATCAGAAAGGATGCATGTTGGCCTATGAAATCCATTGTATTAGGATATCACTGGATCTTAGCCTCATTAGGATGCCACTGGATTCCAGAGGGAAGAAAAGGTGGTCTCAGAAAAGTAAGGTCAAAGGCAAGTACACCTGCTTAAAAATAGCTTCTTCGAGGGCCAAAAAACATTCTAACCAGGGTTCACTATCATGGTATTTGAGACACTTTCTTCCTCATCCCTATGTTGGAGATTGAGGACATGAAAAAAAATTAATCATTTGTTCATTCACACAATGCTTACAAGAGAATGCTCAAACCGCTAGTTCTCCACTCTTGTGGTGTGACTAGGAATGGCCCCCCACAGACTCATGTGTGTGAATGCTTGCCCTATAAGGAATGCAACTATTAGGGAGTGTGGCCTTCTTAGAATAGGTGTGTGTGCGGGCGCCGATGACCCTGACCAGGAGGGAAGAAGGACCAGCACACCACGTCCTTCCAGCAACAGTTTACTCAGGAATGTCTTGCACAGCGGTTACAGCAGAGTGGCCCCGAGCCCCACCAGGAGTCTGACTATATACCCTTCGTAGGACAGCCCATGAGCCCATACCATGCTTCACACAGTCATAGGCTACTAGGCATTGACATAGAATCAGGCCACTGATGAGCACGCCCCCCACCCCCACCGGCGCCAAATAAGGACTTGTTTACTCCACGGCTCCAGCTCAGCCAGCACCGTCTTTAAGGCGCGGCAGCAGTGCTCCACAGGTGTGGATTTGTTGGAGGAAATGTGTCACTGGGGTGGGGCTTTGAGGTCACAGAAGCTCAAGCCATGCCCAGTATCACAGTCTCTTCCTCCTGCCCGTGGATCCAGATGTAGAACCCTCAGCTCCTTCTCCAGCACCAAGTCTGCCTGCCCAATGCTATACTTCCCACGATCATGAAAATGATCTAGACCTCTGAACTGTAAGTCAGCCCCAAGTAAATGTTTTTCTTAATGAGAGTTGTCGCGGTCAAGGTGTGTATTTCACAGCAATAAAACCCTAAGGCATCCACCGTGGTGTAACAAATTTCCCAACTGAGCACTCGACAACCACACTCATTCAGTTCTCGAAGCTTCTGTGTCAGGTTCATGTTCTTGGTCTTCTGCCTCCGTCTTCTGCCTCAGTCTTCACGAGGCTACACCAGGGAGTCAGCAGAGGGTCCTATGATCCTTTCTAAACTCTCTGCTTCCACCTCTGTTCTCAGTCCTCAGATTCTTGAAGGTAACAGTTGTGCTGAAGACCTAAAATTCCTTTCTGGATAGTAGCCAGAGGCCACCCTCTGTCTCTTGCCACATAGCTCTCTTCAATATGGAAACAAATTTCATCAAAGTAGGCAAGGCAACAAAGCAATAGGCTGCCCGCTGGCAACAAAAAAGTCAAACTCTTTGGAAACCGTTGTACAGAGGAATCCCATCACTGTTACCATTCTATTGATTCAAAGCAAATCACTTGATTTGGACAACACTGAAGAGAGGAATACACACACACATACACACACACACATACACACACACACACACACACACACACACACACACACACACACACGGAATCTTCAGCTCTATCATAAAGTGCTGTTTAGGCTCCACTTCCCAGCAAAGCGATCAGCCCGTGATCACAACAGAAGATCCTGGAACTGGAAGCAAGACAGGATGGCTAGGAGAAAGGAGACCCCAGGCGGAGGTAAGCTTGGCAAGAACAGACTCTCAGGAGGCAGCTTCGGTGAGACAGCTTGCTTAATGAGGGGAACAGAGGCCATTTAAACGTTTGTGGGGGTGGGTAGGGGCTTTCAGCATGAGTGTACATCATTAGCTGGGAGCCAGGATGCTGAGGAAGCGTGATTAGCATAAAGAGGAATTCCAGGTGCTGCCGGACATGACCTCATAAGGGGAACGGAAGTTAACCTGGCTACCAGGCCGCAAGACCTCCTCCCATGGGCAGAACACACAGGCCTAGGGTATAGGGAGTATACTACCCCTTCTGATCTCAGGATGAGATTTCTGGGGTTTAGACATTCCTTGACCCCACTCTTGCTCCAGGTCTGCAGCCCATGGCTCCACTGCTCCCCAGCTCCACAGTGAAGCCCTCTACCACAGCCTGACTCAGCCCTCAAGCTTTTATCTCATTTACCGATAACTCTGGGGCCTAAAAGAAAGTATTGGGGAATTCTATGTCAGGCAGGATGTCTAGAGGAAGCAAGTGGCATTAAATTTGAGGACTATGATGAACAAAGGTATGCTAGTTACGAAGCAAGCAGAAAGTATACCTGATGGAGGGGCTGAAAAATGACCTGAGTGACTGAGACAAGATATTGGGGGGGTGGGGGGGAAGATGGGACAAAATGAAGCTGGAAAGATGGCAAGGGCTTGCATCCTGCTGGGCTGGAGGTCAGGATGAGAAGTTAAATTTTATTCTGAGTGTCACTGAGAAGCCACTGGAGGTTTTTAGCTCAGAGTGATGTGATCCAATTTGCATTTGTAAAATATCAGCCCAACTGCTGCAAAGAGAAGGAACTAGGAGCATAAAGATCAGTTAGAAGCAAGAGGTTCTGGTACCTGCAGCAGGAAGATGGGTGGAGAGGTGCAGGAAAATGGGTGCCAGGGAATTAGCTTCTAAAGTTTAGAAGGGGCATCTTCGTGAAGACGTGTGTATGTCAAAACTGCCAGCTTAACTGCTTTCTTCTTTGTCCAAGTTTTAAGAGAGAGCTAAGGGAAGAATCCAGTTGCTGGTGGGAAAAGAAGATGCAGAAAATAAGGTGGGCAAGCACATGGCGAGAGGAAACAGCACAGTAGTTCAGAAGGATCCTGGGCGTGTCCGTGTTCTCTGACACACTGTATTACACACAGTGTTTCACTCCCAAGCTCCTTCCTCGTCTGTGAAAGTATCTGCCTTTCAGGATTATTGAACAACTCAAATTAAACAGCTTCATACAAATGTCAGTGATTTTTTTTTCATGGGTTGTTGTGCGCGCAGGTTTCCTGCCAGCAAGAAATCACGGGCAGACACACAGGATCCTTCTGCAGCCATTCTTTATTACATCTTCCAGAGGGCGACCCCCGACACCCCAAAAGCACTGCTTATATATGCCCTGGAGCGGCATGCTCATCTCTGATTGGCTGTTTGCTCAGGAGCGTAATACGCCCCGGGATGGCTCGTGACTTGGCGGTCTTTGTCCCTAGGCACATGCGCAGTTTCTCTGTAAACTTGGGAGAGCACCAGATGTCAACGCCATCTGCTGGCTAACACCGCTCACTGCGGCTTCTTACAGTGGGTCACTTGGCTTATTGTTCAGACAGCTCTCTACTCAGGTCTTTAACCTTACTGACCATCTCAAGGAAAACGGTGCGATCCAGAAGTCCTCTTCTCAAATTCCTTACCCATCATAGTCTGACTTGCAGCATTGACCACAATCTGCACGGCTTTGTGGACTCTTTTCTCTTGGGGCTCAGGTGAGCCCCCTATGTACTGGGAAGTTAAATGTGTGCTGAGTGTTGTACTGCGTGGCTGTTAGACAAAAGCGTTCTATGCAGCTCTCTCCAGTGTTTTTCATAGTGTATTAGTGGGCACAAACCAGTTTGGGATTCAGAGTAAGACACCCACCATACATGTAGCTGAGGATAACTCGTGTAGGTCCTGGCATTGTACAGGTGTACACTTGACCACAAGTTTTAGTTCTGCTTTTAGTTGGTCTTTGAGGTAGTGAATGTTCCCACAAACAGCTGGGCAATGGATAGAATTAAGAAATCTTCCCAAAGGCCAAAAACTGAAGATGCTGAAAATAAGCCAGAGCCTTGCTTATTTTGAATTCACAAGCATATGTAGTGACTTCCCAGCACTTGGGAGGCAGAAGCAGACAGATCTCTATGAGTTTGAGATCAGCCTACTCTACAGTGAGTTCCAGGATAGTCAAGACATGGTGAAAGTCTGTCTCAAAATAAATAAAATTTGAATTTACTTCCCAGAAAAACCAAAGTCAAAATGTTTCTCCAACTCCCCAGTAGATCGATGACTCGCACCCACTAGAACCTTGTCCTTGTCCTCCGGAATCACCCTTCTCTGCCTATCTCCAACTCCCTGCATATAGTAGTAGCTAATATACAACCACCACTGCGTGTACCCAACTGGACTTGAACGAGTTGCTGGAAGTCAGACAGCTGATGTCCAGCCAACTTCTCCATATTCCAACTTCCTTCTTATGGAGAAACTTATTTGCATATTTCTCAGTTGTATCTAATCTGACTGTAGACTGCTGGCTTGGTCCTTGTCTCATGTGCATTGATGAATACATTATATGATGTATAACCACTGAGCATCTATTCAGTGTTAAGCCTTTGTGCTAGGCAACCAGATGGACATTTTCTTTGCCCTCTGGGAGTTATCATGCAGGAGCAAAAGCAGATGTGAGAGCATCAAAGGAGAATCATATACATGCCTCATTCTTGGGAAACCAGGAAGGCTTTCCTGAATGAAAGTCGTCCAATTGTAACAACAACAACAACAACAACAACAACAACAAAAACTAGATCATCAAGACAAGAGCATAAACTGCCAGGCAGTGGTAGCACATGTCTTTAATCCCAGTACTTGGGAGGCAGAAGCAGGTGAATTTCTGAGTTCG
>JADRCD010208032.1:29521-52324 GCA_019843815.1 Montemys delectorum | reverse complement strand
AAAAAAAAAAAAAAAAAAAAAAAAAAAAAAAAAAAAAAAGCATAAATTACCCTGAGACCCAAAAGATTCTAAAATCCACAAAAGCCAAAATAAAAGTATAAGTAGAGGATGCACAGGGGCCAGGCATCAAATGAAGCTGGGGGAGGCTGCAGTATCAGGATCTGGTCTTGGCTCATCTACTCCCTGACTTCTCCATGATGCTAGTGAATAGCAAAACTGTTGCTTTATCCGCTGTTAATGGTTTTAAGAGAAGTATCACTGATGTGCCTGGGAAGCTGTGTACTTCTATCCCAAGCCACATCTTGACCACTAATTAGCCTCTATCCTCTTTGTGATCAGAACATTTGTGAGAACTCTTGTTTTTTCATAAACTTGCAAATTCAACTTGCAGGACACAGCCCAGCCTGGCTCCTTCCCAGGGAAATGGGTTCTGAGGCTTCTACTTACATTCATTCTTCCTTCCTGGTTCTTGTAAGTTAGTGGTTGTCAAGTAAGCAGGTGAATGTCTAATGAAAAACTTGAGAAGATGTTTTCATTGTTCCAAGGCTGGGAATCATCATTGATTTGTTTTGCTTTGTTTTGTTTTCCAAGACAGAGGCTCTCTGTGTAGCCCTAGCTGTTCTGGAACTCATGGGGCTGACCTTAAACTCAGAGATCCACCTGCTTCTGCCACACAAGTGCTGGGATTAAAAGCATGAGCCACCACTACCCAGCCACTTTTTATCTTACTGGGTAGAGATTGAACTGTACATGTTCTACAGTGCGTAGACAAGTGGCCACAACAGAGAACTGTCCAGTGTGCCATATCACTTTAAAGTTCCACCAGATATGCATGTATAGGTTTAAAACCTATTGGCCATTTTCTTAGCCTAGAGACTAATTACATTTTCTATAAAGTGCAATATTTTTAGTCAGTGTCAGCATACAGGCAGTTATCCAATAAGGAAAGGACAATGGAAGTTGATGAAGATAGGACTTGATCCTTTCAAACTTTCCCCTGGGGTTGTCATCATCAACAAAAGTCATGCCATGGTATATGTGACACACTAATAGGATATCCCTGTATAAATTTATCTTCAAAATTGTCACATTCCCTATGATTTTATGTATATACCTACATATATATATATGTAGGTATATATACATACACACACACACATATATATATATATATTATATTTATATAATGCCTTACTTCAAAATGCTAATTCTAAAGAAAGTAACATCAATATTCAGTTACGTGTATCTACTCCTCTGAACTCTAAATTTCTCTGTTGTATGAGGAAAGCATCGAATGCACCTTGGTTCCTTGCTTCTCAGGGTGGTCCACAGACCAAAGCCTCTGCATCAGCATGGAAAAACTTATTAGAAGGAATGATCATGAGCTCTGCCCAGATCCACAGAGCTGATTCATTGATGCATACACTCTTCAGGAAATGCAGATGGGCATAGACATTCGGGATCTCCTCTACTGTGTTCTAAAGATCTGAGGGGTGAAAGAACCAGTCTCCTACTCTAAATTACTTTCATGTCTCTGCTTCAGTACAGGTAGGATACTACATGAGTGTTTCAGATCAGATGTAAAGATGGGTATTCTATCAATGAATTTTACTTCAAGCAGTGGGAGTTACAGAGTCTTTTTTAATGAGAGAGTATTTAGTTTGATGGGTTAGAAGTAGGAAGCCCAGAGTAGCTGGTTCTGAGGAACTCTAGAGCAACTGAATAAATAGCTAGCCCGTACATGAATAGACAACAGGGTCAAATTTCTTTGGACTTGGCCATTTATACATTCTAGTAGTTCCAAGATCTATATTTCTAGCTACTGAACAGCAATGTACCTTGCCCTCTAAGAACGCTGAGTATATCCCTGCCGTCTAAAACAAGCAAGCAAGCAAGCAAACAAACAAACAAACAAAACTTCAGGTACTTCACAAAGTAAGGGTTCTTATGCTCATACAAGGTCAATCATACTCTCACTTATTCTGGAAAAAAAAGTTATCCTTTTTTATGTGCAATGTAATGTCACATTGTTGAGATCATAATAGTCTACAACAGCTAAAACACTTGGAACAGAGAGGCACAGACAACACGAGAGGCTGCAAGAGTGAAAGAGACAGCAGACTAGTTAAAGACAGATGCAAGTCACCAAAAGTCAGTCTTATCCCCTTCCCAGCACTCCTTGGCTCCCCAACCTCGTCACTCAAGCCCCTCCCCCTTCTTAATCAAACCTGTCTTGCCATGTCATCTGTTAACTTTGTTTACTTCTCAAGGTAGAGACTATCACCAGGCAGGACTCCCATTATCATGTCCTCACACTCTTACTGCTCAGTCTTTCTGGTGACCTTGAAGGACCATCTCTGGACTGCAAGAGTCACTCCTTCCATTCATTGTAAGGTCAAGGTCACATGGATCTCAAGGTCTCTCGATATCACTTCCTAACCATTGTCCAAATCCATCTTCCACTCAAGCTGTGAGACTCTCTTATTCACAACTGAACTTCTTTTAAAATAGGATGTTCTATCTATCTATCTATCTATCTATCTATCTATCTATCTATCTATATCTATCTGCACCTCTCTTTCTCTCTTTGCCTCTCCCTTTCTTTCTCTCCCTCCTTCCCACCCTTTCTTTTTCTTGCCTTCCTACATCTCTTATCTTATTTATTTTCGAAACACTGCAGCACAGAAGTCCCCACACCCACTCCACCATCCAGTTTGGTTTCTTCTCGCTAGAACTTTCAACAGGTCAGCTTTCGAGGTACCTACCTTCTTCCTTTGTTTTTCGTGGTACTACACAGACTGCGTATCTTCCTGGCTCTCTGTCCTGCCTCTTTCTTAGCCCCTCTGTGTGCATCTTTCAGAAACGTTACTGTTTCCTGCAGTTCAAGACCCTCTTCTCTCCCAATCAGCATTTTCTCCAGTTTGACTATTTGCATCCTTTAATAATGTATCATTTCCTTCAAAAAAGAATGTTCTCAATTTTTTTTTAACATCTATGAGTGATTGCCTGACTATTTTCCCAGGTTAGAAACTTGAACTCAAGACCCAGTTAGAAACTGTCATGGTTGTCTACCATCCCCAGTAACTGAGGCGTCATCTTTAACCTCCATCCTCTTCTTCTAGTTTCCATCATTCGGACTTCACGTTCCAGGTCCAGTCCAGCCCATGGACTCACAATGTTTGTCTCAGGACCAACAATGAGCAAGGCAAGAGGAGATATTTGCTATATGCACCTCCCACCCACTGCTCTCTCACGGAACCATTGAAGCCCTGCCCTCCTATCAATCCTTCCTGTCTGTCTTCCCAGAACTTGGACTTCTGCAAAATGTGCATGGCCACAGACCCTACTCTTCATCATCAGACAAGGATAAACTGAGCTGTGTTCTTGATTTGAAAACAAATGGCTCTCTTTGTATACTGCTGCACAGAAGAAAGGATAATTGGTCAAGCAGTTCATAATGCACAATTCCTCTGGAATTGCACTGAGAAAAAGAGATTATCACACACTGAAAGCCAAACAACAATACAGGTAACAGGATAAGGTGAGGGTCAGGCATCTAGACAAACGCAGTGGTTCTTAGAACCCCTTAGTGTATCTAAGAACGCTTGGTGTATGGAGTCAGTAAAGACACAGATCCTGCATTCTTTCTACCCAGCAGATCAGAATAACTGGGACTCTGATTAATCTCAGCAATCTGCATCTTAGATAAGCTTCTACATAACTCTCACACAGGTAGAGATGTGCTGAGCATCAATCCAGCCAACAGTTCTCTGATGTCCAAAGGGGAAAGAAGCTCTCTACTAGGCAGACCGAAGGAGAGCTATTTTTAAGTTTAGACATCCAAAAAAGCTCACAAGAAATCCTTTTCATCCCTCTTCTGCATGGTTGAGTGTCTTGAGGGAGAGCCAACACCTTGTCATTATGAAATGTGCAACTGGCACAGGGAATAAGGGGGACGTGTCCAGCTGAGTCTAGAGCTGGTGAGACCCGTTTATCTAAATCTGATTCCAGGGTCTCTGAGCGCTGAATGGCGCTGTTATGATTCACGGAGCCTTTCACGTCTATTGTGTTTCTTTTCCTGGGTGGCTTTGCCAAGGACCTTGTAGATATCATTATGTTCAGATTACTGTTATTACATTCTTCTTGAATAAAATACTACCATGTTCTTATCTCCATAGAGTAAGACCAAGTTTCAGTTGTCTTCTTATCTTTTCATGTAAAACAGTCCCAGTAGTGAGTTCTCAGATGAAAAGAAGGAAAAAAAGGAGAGAGAGAGAGGAGAGAGGAAGGCAGCCATCCTGGGGGGGGGCACACCCACCTGATTGAAGGAACAGGCAGACAACCTGGAACCACTTCCCTATACGAATGCCAGCAGCTGACGCTTAAACCACATCATGAGCAAATAGCTCAATTTAAAGAAAAGGCGTTTCTACAATTTCGCAGGAAGGAGTGATTGACGAGTAACTCTACCCAGAAACTGACAGATTGTCAAATCTGCCTCTGGGTCATTCTAGCCATAGAATTTCTGGCCCAGTGAGAGCAAAGTTATTACTTTCTCCCTTGGTGCATGGGCCTCTTTCTCAGTAGAGAGCTCACAGTAGAAGAAATTTCAGTAAGCTGTTTGAAAGCCATGGGTAGACTATATGGGTTTGTCCTTCATGTCTGGATCGGGTTCCAGCTTTCTCCACAGCAGCTCTAGCTGGACATAGTTACCAGCTTATCTGAGGCTCATTGGTGAGTGGCACCTTAAGGAGTGAATTACGAACTATGATTCGATGAGAGTTTGATGGCAAATGTTCTGCTGACTTGATATCTGGCTTTTAAACTAGAGCCTTAGCTGAGGTTGTCTAGCAGGGAGACACCTGCTTGATTTGTTCTGTGCTGGAACTCTGGCTCACGCCTAGCCGCTGGTTCTATATGGGCTATGTGATGGAGCAGCCATGCAAATTACAGGATGTCCTGGTAAATTTAAATTTCATAAAACAAAGAACAATGTAAGTACGTTCCATTTTGTATTGGAACATACACATATGAAATCTTATTCATATTTTTCCTGAGATTCAAATTTAACAAAATGTTTTGGGATTTTATTTGCAAAATTTGGCCACTCTACTCTGAAAATGTTTGAGTACTGTTGCAGTTTGAATACGAAGTGTTCCTCTCACAGAATACTCGTGTGTTGGAGGCTTGTGTGACTTTGAGATATGCTGGGATCCTGAGGACATTAACATCATCAGTGGGTCCTACAGAGGTGGGCTTGGCTAAAGGAAGAAAGTCAGTGGGGACATTATACATATACATATACATGTATGTATGTATATATGCATACATATATGTGTGTGTACAAATATACACTGCATATGATATATGTGTGTATATGCACATATACATATATACATTGATCTCACTGTATCCTTGGCCTAGAATGCACTATGTACACCAAGCTGGTCTTGAACTCACAGAGCTCTCTCTGCTTCTTACTCCTGAGTTCTGGGATTAAACGGATATGCCACCGTGCCTACAGAAGGGTATACCTTATTGGACCATTTTTTATCTTTCTCTTTGGTTCTTCCATGGACTGAGCAGTTCTGTTTGCCACATCTTCCCCGTGCTGATGTTCTGCATCAACCATATGCTCAGAATATGAACTGAAAACCCCAAGGCTGTGAGCTGAAATATAACATTTCCTAAGTTGGTTTTGCCAGGCATTTTCTCATGGCCTTGGAAAGGTAGCTCCAAGGCAGCAAACGTAAGTGCCATATCTTCTTGGTTCTTAATCACTTGAGGCCCTTTGTCAGGATTCATGTGTATATATATTGTTCTGCCTGCATGTGTCCCACAGGCCAGAAGAGGGCACCAGATCTCATCAGAGATAGTTGTGAGCCACCAAGTGGTTGCTGGGAATTGAACTCAGGACCTCTGAATTCTTTTTTTTTTTTTTTTTTAAATTAGATGTTTTCTTTATTTACAATATCTCCTTTCCCCTCCAAAGGAAAAAAAAAGAAAAAGAAAAAATAAATAAAATAAACCCAAAAACTAAAACAATCTCCTGTTCCCTTCCCCTCCCCCCCCCCCTGCTCACCACGCCACCCCCTCCTGCTTACTGGCTCTGGCATTCCTCTACACTGGGGCACTGAACCTTCACAGGGCCAAGGGCCTCTGAATTCTTAACCTCTCAGTGCTCTTAACCTCTGAGCCATCTCTCTAGTCCCATAAACATAAGCACCTTAAAGCTGCCATTAGTGGTAGGGAAATGACTGGTGCCAGATGGAGACCTCAAGGCCAATTGTCTGTGCCTCTACCCTACCTGGAAAGAATATAAATGAAGACACAATGACTCCCTACTCTTTCATAAGGGGATGTCTTCCAGGGACCCTAGGGGACACCTGAAACTGTGGGTCATTCCAAATCCTATATGTACAATACCTTTTTCCTGTATGTACATACTGTAGTAAAGTTTACTCTATAAATCAGGCACAGTTAATGGCAAACAATAACTAATAATAAAATAGAAAATCATAATGTCCTGTATCAAAACATTACTGAACGTGTTCTCTTTCTGTCAGTACAGTACATTCACTTCTGGGAAGCACTTTAGAGCCTCTTTGGGGTGCCCTAGCTGCCAGCTTCACTACTCTTGTGCTCTGGGGCTGTCGTTAAATAAAAATTTCTCAAAGTAAGCACCACTATGCTGTGACAATCTGATACTGAGCAGGCCACTAAATGACCAATGGGCAGACAGTATAGACAGCACAGACAGGCAAAGGGAAGGTGACTCATGTCCCAGGTGGGCCCCCTGGCAGGATGGTCTGAGATTTTCCTGTGCCATTTAGAACATGTAAATTGTTTATTTTTAGGAATTTCCATTTCACATCCATTGACTACAAATGATTAAAGTACTGGAAGACAAAACTGTGGATTGAGAGATTGCTGTGTACTTTTAAAAGCCCTCTATACAGCAAAGCTATACTAACACTGAGCTTTATATACATGGGTAGTCTCAAAGACTATACTCTGTCCACAGCCCACCACTTAGCTTGACTGGACTTCTTATGTTTGTCTTATAAAAGACTGGGTCTGCCCAGTTCTTCTGAGGAGACATTACGTTGAAAGTAATTTTGGGCTTCATTCCTGAGCTGTGACTTTAATCCCTAGAAGTCTGTGACCACCCAAGATAGCCCTTCATGTCGTCACCCCTTCCAGCCTCAGCTCCTTGTTTCTGTTCCTCTCAGCTACCTGTAGTATTCATACCTTGGAAGATTTGCCTACTCACCTTTCTTCTCTTTCCTTATACAACTGGGGTAACCCGACCTAGATCCACACAGCCTGCCCTGGGCACCAGTTGGCTGTCTTATTGGATCTTACTACTGGGATTAGCTCTAGAGTCTGAAACATGCCATCTCAGGCAGCCTGGCTTCCCAGATCCTGCCAGCCACTCTGCTCTGAGAACAAACGAAACAATATCTACTCAGTATCCCTCCATTCATATAGCTCCTGGGACCATGAATTTTATATTACAGTCACACTGTGTATGAATGTTGCTATTCCTCCTAAACGTTCCTTAGTCAAGTTCAACCTCCATGTGCTAGTAGTTCAGAACTGTGTGAGTGTCCTAAGTTTGTGTGGCCTCCTCTGGGACATGCCAGTCTGAACATGCTAGTGTGGGAGCCCAGGAAGACACTGTAGAGATGCAGGCTTCAGACTCCTCTACACTGTGTCTCTCTAACACGAGAGGTATCTCCCCCTAGCGCACTACCCTTCTGTCATGATCCACTCTCATAGTTCTGGGGCCTGATATGTGCAGCACACCCCCCATCCCAGTCTCTGGACACATCACCCAGGATGCTGTTAGTTCTAATTCATCAGGCTGCTGCACAGTAGCTTGATTGTTATCTACCTTTGTTACCCTGAAAACACCATAAACCTGCCAAGTCCAGGGACCCAGAAGCCCCTTCCAAGTAGACAGAACCTCCTCTCTGACACAGTTCCCTCGTCTAATCATGGGACCCATACTCTCAATGGGAACAGACAGACAGGCTAATGATTCTCAGTGTTATTTTCTAAGGGCCGAAGCCATGGTTTTCCTGATTGGACCCTTGCTTATTATTTAATTGTTTATCTTGACATGCAGGCTTGGACCAAAGGCAAATGCTTATAAAGTGGCGTTGGTGCACATAGAAAGAAACTCCTTTAGTATCACAGCCCCCTCCCACCAGGCTCCTCCCAATTATTCTGCAGGCTTTTTTGCCCTGAGGGCAGTTTGCAGCTCCAGGGAACTGAAATTGGCTTAAAAAAAATTCTTTCCTCTCTGTGCCCCATGTGAGGGGGCATTGTGTGCTCTCTAAATAATAAGCCTGGCTTTGTGTGACCTAATGGACAGGGGCCTTCAGTGAGATTTTCCAGTAGAGAACAGTCAGCTGTGCCCTAGGAAACCAAGAAGTTTCTGGACCAAGGAGAAAAGTTGGGACAGTACAATTTGTTTTCTGTTATTTGTGTTATGAACGAATTCTTCTCTAACAAGTGTTTAGGGTAACTAGGTAAAAGTGCAAAAAAAAATTCAAATAATCTAATAAATAATAACATTTAATCAGATGTCTCACACCTCACTCATTACCACCAAAATAATAAATAACCCACAAATCATTTTAGAGCAATTATGGTATGCTAGCCACTGTCATCGATCAAGATAATTATTTATTATATCTATTGATTTCCTACTTGGGACTCAGCAATAGCTGGAAGAAGCTCAAAGGTCAGAAAGGATAAGCCACAGTTCTTGGTTTCTGGCTTACAAGCTACTGACCAGAATAAAATACCTCCACTGTGCCAGGCACAGAATAGGGAAGTTATATGTATAAATTACCACATTAAATCCTTCCGTAGTCCCTCGGGGAAGACAGGCAATATTTTTTATATATACAGCTGTGTAAATAGATGCAAGGAGTCACAATAGACACAAAAATGTGTCTCCCATTCCAAAAATCTCAGTGTTTGATCTCAGATGGCAAAGGGGGCTTCTCAGAGGGGATTCAAGATACGGAAGTAGAGCAGTGGCCTTGGGTATATTGGTGGGCCCAATAGAAACACAGGGATTCTTATGAAAGCTGTGAAGGAAGTCAGAATCAGAAGGGCAGAGAGGACAATGAGAACAGATACTGAAGAGACACAAGATCACAAGGGCAAGAAGCAAATGCTCCCGTGAGGCCTCCAGAAGATGCCTGGCACTCTTGCCCAGTGTAGACATGTGACCTCCAGAACTTCCGATAATAAACCTACATTATTTTAAGCTATTGAATGTGTTGTACCCGTAACAGGAATCACATCCAGCATACTATTCCCACCTGCCCCAACGACATTCTGTACTGAATTTAAGTTGCCTAGAGAAGCTTATGTCAAAGTGGTAAAGCCAGGCAAGGCTACCACACTGTCTAGCTTGACCCTGGAGCTTTACAATGGAGAGACCCTTAAATGCCATGCCCTTCCTCTCGCCCAACATAGCATGGTCAACGGATAAGAAATCCATCTGGTAGAGAGAAATGAATTCTGAGAGTGACAAGAATGTTCCAGGATGCTCAGGGATGCTTCAGGTGAGCCAGGTGCAGGTTGCCTTGGTCCTGCAGCATAGTCTGGGTTGAAGAAAGCAATAAGAACAAACAAAAAAACATTGCAGATGGGGATGGTCTGGTGTGAGAAATGTACCCAGGATCAGGAAGGAGAAACCACACTCTACTCCCTCTTCTCCCTCAGCTTATCTTTTCCGGTGGATCCCATTAGGTCTTCTAACCACAATCTTGGCAAACGCTCTGGACAATGTCCTGTGGTCTCCCTTAGCTGGTAGATAGCAAGACTTGACATCTACAGTGCATACTGTAGTGAGGTATACACTGTATTCTTTTCCAGTGTTGCCTAGAATATCAGGTCTCCAGGGCACTGTTCTCTGGCAATCAGGAACAAGGTCTTTTCCATTCTTTAAAGTCTAGAAGCATTCTCTTTGAGAAAGCAGCCAGTTTGAGTTAGCATGACCAAAAGAAGAAAGTCTAGATTTGAATTCCAGGCTTCCCCGAAGCAAGGACACATTGTTAAATACAAGGACAGTAAGCTCAGAGGTCACTTTTAAAAAAAACACCTTTAATTTATCATTCATTAAATTGTGAGAGAGGCACCATACAATAAAAACGACCCAAGAGCAAAAGGTGTCTTCTCTGTGGCTGAGCTCTGTTGCCACTTGAGCAAAAACTGTGACATTGTCTGTGAAACAGGAATTTCATTCCTCAGCAGCCTGACCAGACAAATTGCTGCTGGATAGGAAACGGAGAGAGACTTCTAGTCCTTCTAAGGTCCCTTCAAACTTCAAATTTATGAATTAAAAACTTCATAAATTTAAAATCATTTGAGGGGGTCTGGAGAGTTGACGCGAGCACTGTCTGCTCTTCTAGATGACCTGGGTTCAATTCCCAGCACCGACATGGCAGCTCACAATGTCCATAACTCCAAGGTCTGATACCCTCACACAGACAGACATGCAGGCAAAACACCAATACACATAACTTTTTAAAATAAAAAAAAAAGTTATTTTTTAAAAATTAAAAAAAAAATCATTTGAGGGCTGGAGAGATAGTTCAGTGGGTAAAATGCTTGTCATGCAGGCATGAGAACCCGAATTTATAGCACCTATGTGAAAAACCAGTCATGGAAGCCCATGCTTACTGTCCCAGGGTAAGGAAAGCACTGGTTGGCAGACCCTTGGAGCTTAGTAACCAGACAGGATAGCTGAATGAATGAGTTCTAAGGTCAGTAAAGGAGATCTTGTCTAGAAAGAGAAGAGGGGAGGAGGGGGAAGAAAGAAGAAGATTGCAGAACAGCAGCACGAGGTAGAGAATGAAGATACATCTAACTTCCACATGTATGTGCATATGAATGCATAGGCAGTGCCATGCATACATGCCGGGGAGCATGTACACAAAATACACACACACACACACACACACATACACACACACACACACACATAGACACACACACACACACACACACAGAGGGGGGAGGGAAAAAAAGGGAGAGAAAGAGAGGGAGGAAGAAAGAGAGATGCACATGCAAGTACTCACACAGTGGCGCAACCATTTTGGTTCTCTAGTGTTGTTTAAACCCAAACCTATGCCAGCACAGGGCCTTGCACTGTACTATGCCCAGAAATGCTGCCAAGAGTACAAACGGGGAAGACTCCATGGGATCCTGACCACCACACACTCATGATACCATCAGTCTGATTGCTTCAACACTCCCACTAACAGTAACAACATTACTCTCAGCTGTTGTGCTCTCAAGTTGTAGCCCTAGGAATGACAACACGGCTGCTCTTAATTTATTCAGCATCCCTATGTTCTGCTCTCAGACAATCCAGAAAGAAAATAGCCCGATGATACAGAAAGATAGGGTGATAGGTTAGAGGCGTTATATTTTCTTTAAAGGAAATTCAAATTGGCTATGGGAGTTATTAACCTCACACTGACCACTGGCAGATTGTGTCTGTTTAAACTCATTTTTGGAATACTTGTACAAGGAATGACATTTTCCCCCAGTGTAGACCTGGTCCCTAGAGTCGCTTCCTACAGCTACGAGGACTATTCTAAGGAAAGGAGAAAATAGAGATGGATGGATGTTTGATGGGAAATGTTATACTTCTCGTTAGTCTTTTTTCTGAGGCTCGGTGTGCTCGCTCAGTTCCTATTACCTGTGGCTTTCTTCTCTGGCTGGATTAGCAACTATTCAATTCAACCAAGGCATAGAGCCACATCACTGGAATGATTGTTCTGCTCCCAGCAGGATACTTAGATCTTGACTGAGTAATCAAACTGTACAAAATTTCACCAAGATATTTATTACATCAAGCAAAGGGAACCAGAGATATGTTTAGTTATACAATGTATAGAAGCTGGGCTAGGAGAAACAGACAAAGCGCCTTTCTTAAGCATGAAAGTCACATTGCCTTACCATGTGTTAGGATCAATTGATATTCTTCATCTTGTGACAGTTTTGCTGGTGACCATGAGAATAAGAAATATGTAAAGGAATAGTGCATGCAAGTAAAAAGACATGCTTCAAGTTCTAAGTTTTTCTACCAACTCGTTATTGTCAGCTGTTGAATTGTGAGTGAGCACATTCTATATCAGCACACTGAGCAGATCCCTGAAGCCCGCAGTGATAATGAAGCCCACTGAACAGACCCACTGGCAGATGTCACTAGCTTCATGCAAGTTTCATCTCTAACTCCCTTCTAGATAGCAGAGAAATGACCAAAATAAGGAGAAACAAGATGAAGACCCAGGAGAAAAACAAAGGGCCAGGATCTTCTATAAGCTGTATTGCACAGTACAACCAATTTAAACTTATCCCTGACTAGCTCACAAATAAGAGAGACTCAGACTAGGGTTATTTCATGTTGGTTTTGACAACTACTGGGGAGCGGGGAGTGTTAACCCCAAATCAGCTTTTCTAAAGACTGCTCGTCTGGTGTGATGGTTGAATAAGCTTAGCTCATGAGAAATGGCACTGTTAGGAGGTGTGGCCTTGTTGGAGGAAGTGTGTCGCTGTGTAGGCGGGCTTTGAGGTCCTATGCTCAGGCTCCTCCCCGTGCAGAGGAGACCTTCCTCTAGCTGCTTGTGACAGTCTGTTCTGGCTGCAGATCAAAGTGCAAAACTCTCAGCTCCTTCTCCAGTACCATGTCTACCTAGAGGCTGCCTTGCTTCCTGCTATGATGATAATAAACTGAACCTCTGAAACTGTAAGCCAGTCCCAATAAAATGTCCTTTATAGAAGTTGCCTTGGTCATAGTGTCTCTTCATAGCAATAGAAACCCTAACTAAGACACATAGCTACCTCCCCAGTGGTGTTCCCCAAATACTTGCTGTTTCTCCTGGTCATATGCTCATGATCCATCTCCTCTCATGGCCTCTTTCTAGATAGATAGATAGATAGATAGATAGATAGATAGATAGATAGATAGAGATATAGATATAGATATCTTTCTTCTGCCACTCCCCACCAGGTAACTCAAAACCCACCTACCTTTAATCCCTCCAGTAACTAGCAGTAGCCATTTTTATTTAACAAATAGTTTTAAATTAAGGAATAAGGTTTGCGCAACAAAAGCTTGTAACCATGAGAATTCACTTGTAGGCCTAGACCTCTCGGTACAGAATTTAACACTGCAATACATAGCAACAGACCAAACCTTAGCAGAATAGCACTTAAGGAATGGTGGTCCTGACAGTAGCCAGTAATAGGCTGGTCTGTCCTTCGCCTTGCACATGCGCACATCCTAAGTCAGGCCTTTAGGTGACATTTAGTTAGTTTACTATTGCTGTGATAAAACACCATGATCAAAAGCAATGTGGGGAGAAAAGGGTTTATGTCAGGTTAAAGTTCTCCGTCACAGTCCATCCCCAAAGGAAGTCAAGGTAGTAACTGGAGCAGTGCAAGAACCTAGAGGCAGGAGCTGATGGACAGGGATGCTGCTTAGTAGCTTGCTTATCCTGATTTCCTATACCATCCAAAACCCCCTGCCTAGGGATCACACCACCCCTCAGTGAGAAGGTCCCTGTCATATCAATGACGAATCAAGAGAATACCCTCATAGGCTTGCCCACAGGCCAGTCTGGTGGCAGCAGTTTCTTAATTGAGTCTCCTCCCTCCCAAATGACTCTAGGTCCCTGTCACGTTGAAACAACACTAGCCAGCACAGTAATCTCATGGTACATTCACTGAGATTTTTAAAAGACACAACAATAAGCAGGGCATGGTAGCTCATGACTCTAATTCCAGCACTCGGGAGGCAGAGGCAGGTGGATCAAAGCCAATTCCAGGACAGCCAGGGCTGTTACATAGAGAAAACCCTGTCAAAAAAAAAACCAATAATCAAAACCAAAACAAAGCAAAAACAAAGAAAACAAAAAGATGCATCGATGTTGCGGTAACTTCTAAGTGAGCACCCATATAATATCTGGCAAGAAGTAACTTAGGAAAGGAAGGATTGATTTTGCCTCATGGCTTCAGGGTACACACCCTTCCTTTGTGGCTGCAAAGCGAAGGAGCAGGGGAGGAGCTGAAAACAGCTGCTCACACCTGCCTGCAGTCCATCACAAAGCTAAGAAGGAAGGAGGCAGAAGCTCAGCTTGCTTTCTTCTTCTGTTCAGGAATGGGCTCCAGCCCAGTGAACGTTACCACACACTTATGGTATGGCTTCTGCCTCAATTAACCCAATCTCACATCTCCCTCCTAGACCTACCCAAACTCTCCCCTTGTCCACGGTCCCAGAGCCTGTCACGTCGATGATCGATATGAGCGGAAGCCATTCCTATGCGATCACAGAGGGCACTGGCCTTACATCTTCGAGGTTCATGCTCAGATTCCTCCTTAGGTGGAAGGCTTAGAACATCCCTCACGATTCACTCTCCCAGTGTCTGTGCTGTTACTCTTGACATAGAGTCCTATGCCAGTGAGGGACAGAGCAAATAACTCTAACAATGGAGACATAAGCCCAAGCAGATGACTCCTCTATTCCAAGAAGATGTAAGGTCTCCTCCAAGATGATAAGTGGGATTTTGCCAGAAGGTAAAGGGCCGTCATTGGTGTGCTGAAGCTCCAGGCTGGGGACAAGTATCATAGGTTTAGTCTCTGCTTGATCTCAACTCTGGGACAATTGTCTAGTTAAGTATTGCTCTAGTCTATGCAAAACAAACACTATGGTCCTTGAATTATCCCATCCCTCAGGTCACAGCTACATAGCATCCTATAGGAACTTGACTGGAGTGTCAAAGTCCAGGCCCAGAATCTGAAATATTTTAACAAAATTTTCAGATAATTCTTTAAATTTTGAGAAATGTTTGGCTAGGATAAAACTTTTTTAGCAGTGGCACATATGTCCCAATTTAATTGATCTTTCTGGAAGTGGGACCTGGCGTCTTTATGTTTAAGAGCCTCACAGCTTGTTCCAGCGTGCAACCAGACTAGAGAGCCACTCTTTGGAGGAAGCAAAACTCTGAATCAAAGGGTAAAGCGTAAGGTCCTGCGCATGCAGCTGAGTTCCACTCCTCTAAACAGCAGTCAGACATTTGCCTAGTAACAAGGGATTCCTAAAATATTTGCCCTTTTCTAAGCAGAGGCAACACCAGCCTTTTGAATGGCTACTCATTGTCCGTGCCTCATAAAAATATGCTAGGCCTGCACTGCCCAGAGCTCAAGAGCAGCGCTCTGTCCCTTTGTGAACTGGGGCCTGCCTGACATGGGAAATGGCCCCTTTTGAGGCAGCTTCTCTTTTTGCTTTTGCCACCCCTGGTATTTGTGATTCTGGACAAGGGGTATGCCTCCTTACCATGTCACTTTCCTCATTTGCAGAGGGAAAACACAGTGTCCATTGATTCCTTTGGTTAAGCTGACTGGTGTCCCTGGCTCATGTCCAGTGACTATTTCTCTGCAGCAGTCCTCAGCTGGGGTTGAGCCAGGAACAGAGAGAGAGAGGGGGGGGGGGGGGCTGCTCACTTTGAGCACAGGCTCCAAGTGCTCTCTGTCCTGTGAGTTCTCCAAGTGTCAGTTTGTTCTTCTGATTCCCTTCAGCATGAGCAGGTCCGGCAGAAGGCCTTGGAAGTAAGTCTGTGAACAGAACTACCACTAGGCTCCCCTGAAATATGGGTGTTCAGTGCAGTCCAGGCTCCCGCAGAGCCAGGCTTTAGGGATATAAGCCAGCTTTCAGGGAACCCTCCAAATGACTTGGATAAGCTCTCTGGAACCATGCAGCAATGTACACAATTTGTATGTACATTTGTATTATACCTGGTGACTGGTTGATGTCTGTATCTCTCTTTAACATTACCATGTCACACATTGCTGCAGTCCTTCCAAACCTATTTCTACTCATTGTTAGTCCCACTGCTCCATGCACAAATGTTTCACGTGCATGCATGTTACCATTTGATGTTCACCACCATTTGGGAAGATAGTTCCTAATATTACACTCATTGCACAGATGCAATACCAGGGTTTAAATAATATGGAAAGTGGCGGAGGCTAGATCCTGTTGTTTGTACCTCCAAACATGGGGCCAAACCCTCATCTCTCCTCTCAGTGTTTCTTGGAGACAGGGTCTTCCCTCCTGGCTATACTTATTTGGGAACCGGTTATAGTGCACAGCATGATCCAAATTACTCAGAACCAGTAACAAAGATTGGAAAATAAAGTTAGATTCCATTTTCAAAAAACCCCAAATTTAATATGAAACATTTTAAAATAAAATAGAAGCACTAGGAGAAAATACAGGTGGATAGTTGAGAAATTCCAAAGTAGAAAAGGCCTTTATAAAATAACATCAAAAGCAGCAATCATAAATTAAAGTATTAAGAATTTTGGCTGTAGAATTGTCCCTGTCTGAAAGAACTGCAGGAACAAAAATGGAGAAGAGCCTGAGGGAAGGCCCAGCTCAGGGAGAGTCCCCAAGGCCTGACTATTACTGATGCTATGGTGTGTTTACAAACAGGAGCCTAGCATGACTGCGCTCTGAAAGGCCCAACAAGCAGCTGAAAGAGTTAGATGCAGATATTTACACCCAACCAATGGACAGAAGCTGCTGACCCCTGTGGTTGAATTAGGGGAAAGCAGGAAGAAGCTGAGGAGGAGAGCGACCCTATAGGAAGACCAGCAGCCTCAACAAACCTGGACTCCGAGGATCTCTTAGACACTGGTCCACCAACCAGGCAGCTGATATGAGGTTCCTGATACACATACAACAGAGGACTGCCAGGCCTGGCCTCAGTCAGAGAAGATGAGCTTAACTCTAGAGTGACTTGGGGCCCCAGGGAGTGGGGAGGTCTGTTGGTGGGTGGGGAACATCCTCTTGGAGAGGAGGGAAGAGGGGAGGAGGGGTGGGATGTGGAACAGTTGGAGAGTGGACCAGGAGGGGGATAACAGCTGGACTGTAAAAAAAAGATTAAAGAATAGATAGATAAATAAATAAATATTAAAAAAAAAAACTTGTGCTAATCTGAGATATAGCACAGTGGTAGGGCAGTTACCTAGCATGTGCCAGGTCCTGGGTTTAGTCCCCAGTACAGGGTTGGGGGTGAATTGACAAGTTGCTGAAAACTGTAGAGTATGGGAAAAAATACATTGATATATAAACTGTTCTTACAAACCAGTAAGAAAAAGATGAATATTCAAATTAAAAATAAAGTAGGCAAAAGGTACACACGCACACACACACACACACACACACACACACACACACTTGTAATTGATGAGGACAGGACTCCAGCAACAGACTTTTGCATTCTCAGCAGGTGGGAGTGTAAGTTGACATAACCTCTCCAAAGGTTGATTTGATAAAATGTAGCGAAACTTTTTAAAAAATGCAGAACAGTTGACCCAGCCATTTTGAGGAATACATCTTAAGGAAATAATTAAGGACCTGCATAGTGACACAGCAGGGGGATGACCCTGAAATGTTGTGGACAGAGGTTTTAGAAATTAAAAGGTGTCACATTCCTTAAAAAAAAAAAAAATTCAGTAAAGGAATGGCTAAAAATATCACATTAGAACCTAGCAACAGAAGTGCTGCTTAATCATCAAGGAGGCCATGCATCTATTGAATGGTAGTCATTGAAAGGATGCTTGAGTAGAAAGACATCCATTGCACCTTGTTTAGAAGAAAAGAGACCAGCTAGTCTACAAAATAGCCACGTTTGCACCACGATGTACGAGGAAGACTTGTCTCTAGGTGATGAGTATGTTTACTTTCTTTTCAATGTTTGCATTTTCTCGTTGCTTCTATGATAAAGATGTTTTGTAATAAGAAACAAAATGGAATCTTGGCCATCAGCATCGAGGACCTCCAGCCCTGCTTCTAAGGAGTGGCCTAGCATAGGATGGTGGGGGATTGGCTAGTCATAACCTTGACCCACACCTCAGAAGTACCTCCCAGCAACTTCCAAGGGATACTATTCTTGTGGGCATTCACAGACCCTAGGAAGATTTATCAATCCCGGCAGCCAATCCAGCCTTAACTCTTCTCTGTCCTCATTCTATTTACAACGACCTGGATCTCTACTCTGTATCAGGAGTCCAGAGCGATGCGTGCCCTGTAAAGGGTACCAGGAAATCAGAGGTACAAATAAAGACAGCCTGGGCTGAGAAAGCCCAGAGGAGCAGAAAAAGCCTCTGTCTATTCTTCTGAGTCTTTACGGTAGGATCTGTATTCCAGAGTTGGATTCTTTCTCCTTTTAATCTGCTTTTAAAACACTCCTCTGGAGTCTCCTGTCCTGGGTGAGCTTCAATAGTGATTCGTGGTGGTCGCCTTTCTCTGCAAAGGTTAACCCATCCACATCTGCTGCCGTCCCTAGACTCCCTCCCCGCCCCACCACACCCCACACTCCACACACACCTGGTCCTGAGCCAACCCTTAGGAGCCATCAAAGTAGGAAATGGAGGTATCTGCGAGGTGGCAACACAAAGGTCGCCGGGCTCCGTCCGGCAGGGTCCCACAGATTTATGTAAACCTATTTACAGTTGGTTATTCTCTAACAAGGGCAGGAGGTGCGATCCCTCAGAAATCGGGCTGTGCATAGTACGGGGCCCGGGTTCTCGGGGATCCAGTGGAGACCTGTCCTCTACCCGCACCCCCACCTCCACCCCAGGGCGCCGGGTCCCATCTAGACCGAGAATACTCAGGAAGGGAGTCCCCGCCCTGCCCGCGGTCCTGACGCTAGGGCCTCTGGGCCGCCTTCTCCATCACGCGTGGGACCTTCTCTGCAGCCTAGCATCTCCTCTTGACCAGCCTAGGATCTCGGACCTCAGATCCCACCACCTCCGAGAAGGACTGGGGTCCTGCGCAGGAGCCCTCTAAGCCTTGGCGTTTTGGGGACCCGGTCTGGCAGGGTGGAGTCTGAGGCTGTGCCCGGAGTTTCCTCTGCACACGCCGCGGGCAGTAGGTGCACTGAGCCCAGTGTCCCGGCACACAGCAGAGCCACCTGGCACTGGATGGGGAGGAGGCAGGGCCCCCGCCGCCATTGAGAAGATGCGCAACGAAAGGAGCCGGGGAAACTGACTCCCGACTCGGGAAACGGAGGTGACTGACTGTCCCGCGACCAAACCACTGCCGCTGCCGGGCCCACGGAAGGCCAAGACCCATTCACGAAAAGATGAACGATTTTAGAAAGAAAACTGAAATAGTGATAGCAGTGAGCGAGGCAAGGGGAGGGGAGGAGAGGGGAGGTCGGTAAATCAGACATCCGTGCAGGGACTGATTTTGCAATAAGCACTTAATTAAAAATAAAATATATTGATGCAGTAAGGCAAGTCGCGTTCCTGGGAAGGTAAAAATACAGTGGACTGACTCCCTCACACCCCAGATGCTCCACCTGCCTGCTGTAATTACAGGGCTTCAGAGAAGAGGGAAAAAAAACACGACACAGAGAAATCTGCTTGCATATTTTCCCCTCTATTGTGCTCGGCTCATTTGAATTATAATGTGTTGCAGGCCAGAGTAGAAAATTTTGTGCCTTGAATAACGAATCCCCCTGGAGCCCGCGGTACCTGTACTTCTTTTTAGTGTCCACCGAGAATAACGTGTTCGACATTCAAGTGACAACACAGAAAAGGATTTCAAAGCCCCGGGGCTCCAGCACGCTGCACACCCCGACGGCTCTTCTGCCTGCCCCCTCTTTGCCTTCCAAATGCGGCAAGCTCTTTCTTTACTTAGAGTAGGTTCTTCCTTTCCACTGATCCTGGCTGTAGCACAGAAATGCCGCCAAGACAGGAAGGAGCGCCTCTCCAGAATCCGAACTGGTCCTGCCCGGCACAAAGCTTCGCGCTAGCTGTCTATCCGTATCATTCTAAACGAGAACATTGCCATCCCGAGTGCAGGCAGGCTTTTTTCGCTGTCAAAATCTGTTTTTATGCTGTGTTTACCCGGTCTTTCTGTAAGAAAGGAGCAAGCAATCAGTAATTTACAGAGAGGGCTTACATCACAGGCAGTTTGGCTACTTGGTCGATGGTCCTGTGGAGATACTTCTCAAGGGCAAAAGCTGGGGGGGGGGGGGGGGGGATATGAAACTGTCATTAAGATGAGAAAATGGAGGGCTTACACGTAATACAAGCAAGTGGCCTCAAAGCAGAACTTTGCAGCAGAGCTTTGTTATAGCTCTTGCTGTCTTGGTTGGGTGTTCTCTCTGGTTTGATATAGTCTTTTTAAAAAATAGGTCACTTTTAGCTACCAAACTAAGATTAAAGTTTAGGCTTGATGCTATGATAAAAACCACTTATCAAAAAAAGAAAAGAAAAATGTAGTATTGATGTGGGAGGATTTCCAATATACATTAGTAAGTATATATATATGTATACAGTGTATGCAATGCACATTATATAGTATGAAAAGTTTTTCTATACTTTGTTATATATTTGCTACTTAATTTTATATTTGTATTTACTTTATTATGTTTAAACATTCGTGTGTGTGTGTGTGTGTACACATGTGTTCAATGTCTATGTTTATGTAACCGTGGGACCATCTCTGTGTTGGTACTGCCTTTCTGAAGGGGATGGCTGTGGATTGAGAATTCCCCTTTTACAAAAATCCAGTCTTATTTTGATTTTAAACAATATAAATTAATTGTTGGTTTAAAAAAAATAAGATTAGAGTCCTAAATATCCCAGCTGTCTCCTCTCCCACAGCCAGATGAAGACCTCATGCTGAGAAGACTCTCGGTAGTTGCTGTTGTTGTTTTTAGCAGGTACTTGTGGCCATTGCTTCGCCTTTTCATTGTGACTGGTAAATGCTTCCCAAAGAAAGCTGTGAGGGAATCTTGCCTCTGCCTGCCCTCTATTCTAACAGGGGCACCAACAGTCAGGGAAATGACTTGGAAATGTGATAGAGGGGGAACAGGAACAAGCAACAAAGACTGGGTTAATCAGCATCCTGACAAAGGGCACCTGACTACTTTCTGAGTTGGGGCACTTCCTTTGTGTCTGAGGAGCACTTCAAGACTTGGTAAGTGTCTGCATCTTAATATTCTCAGACCTTTGAGCTCAAAAGCAGAGAACTCCAAAAACAAAAACTCACCACACCTTTTAAGCCAGGCTGAACCATCCAAAGCAGTTCTGTAGAGTCTACTGTGACTTTTCCAGCAGCCAGTGCCTTAGCTTCATTCTCTGAGATGTTCCCTCAAAGAGCTGTCAACTCTCCTGCTCTGGAGCTCAGTCCTACAATTCTGCCTGTGCTCAGGATGCAAAAAGCTTAGAATCCTCCAGTCATGTTGATACCCAGAATGCCCAGAGAAGGAGTGGAAAGAATCCAGCAGAAGGCCATCCTACAACAGGGGACCATGCTGTTCAAAGACAGAGTATGGACATTTCTGTGACAGCTTCCTCCTGTACAAACCAAAGGAAACAAAGCAACAAGACACCTTCCCCCCTTCTCCCACTGCTATTAACAAAACCAAGACCTTTTCTCCTCTAGTAGCAGTTTCTTTACTACTTCTTGACTCTTCACACCAGATGATTCTTTGAGATAGAGACTAAGCTGAGCACTGTAGGAAATTTAGCGCAGCGTGTTGACCTGGCCTCTGTACACTAAGTGCTATCAGCAAGCCTTCCAGACTGGTGACAAACCAGTAACATCTCCAGACACAGTGAGATGTTCCCCAGAGAAGGGGCCAAATCGTTCCCAGCTAAGAAGTATTTAATTTAAAGCAAAACTCCAAAGCTTAGAAGAGATATGGTAACTTTTTTCCTGTGTTTTGAAAAAACTGGTAGTATATGAATAATGAATGGGGGGGGGGGATGAATTTTGAGACAGAGTTTCTATGGGTAGTCCTAACTACCCTGGAACTTATTCTGTAGTCCAGGCTGGTCTCGAACGCAGAGATGGGCCTGCTTCTGCCTTCTGATATTGGGATTAATGATGTGCACCACTGCCCAGATATAAGGTATCAATAATACTTTAAAAATCATTACTAGACAAATAAAATGAACTCAGACAGGCTGGCCTTGGATTCAGAGAGGTCTGCCTGTCTGTACCTCTTGAAGGAAAGTGTTGGGATTAAAGGCATGTTTTTTGACAGCTTGTCCTCATTTTATTTGTCTAGGATAGCCAGAGCTATATAATGAGACCCTGTCTCAAAAACAAACCAACAAACAACAAGAAAAAACACCTACGGGGGGTGGGGGTGGGGAAGATGGCATGAAGCACATGGTGCTGCGGCTCTTAGAGCTTGTCAGGTTATAGTGACAGAAACATGCCCTGCCAAGTACCATCCTTTTCCCTACTTACTGCCCAAATCTGCTCTTCCTGCTCTGTCTCAATGTCTGCATCTTCATGTGAGATCAACATGTGTACACACACACACACACACACACACACACACACAGCCAAATGGACATCCGGGTACAGGAGTAGAGCCGAGTACATCCTCCCCTTGACCACCTGGCCATATCATGGTGAGTTGGCTGATGGCTTCTCTCCTCCACACTGTTGCTATGGAATGTACCACTAGGCTGTCTCTCCAACATGAACATGCTGCTCCCTGTCCTTGACCCTTCAGACCTACATATGTAATAGGTCCCAGCTGCTGTTGTTCTAGGATACTGTACTGTCCCTTATCCATATCCCAACTCTATCCATATTCCCTCCCCTTCCTTTTTTCCTTTTTGTTGATTTTTGAGTTTGTTGTTGTTCTGGGTGGTGGGGGGGGTGGGAGTGGTGGTAGGGTGGTGGTGGTGGTGGTGGTGGTGGTGGTGGTGGTGGTGGTGGTGGTGGTGGTG